>JAMPIV010012239.1:207500-305086 GCA_024509875.1 Oreohelix idahoensis | reverse complement strand
AATATATAAAAAACACCATCTTGCAACATTTTTCCTTATATAAACACCGTCTGCTTGTTTATCCAAGTCCGCCATCTTGCCCCCCCTTCTTGTTATCTAAAATCTAAAATACTCTTCTTGTTATCTCAAGTACGCCATCTTGCTCGCCTCTCTTGTTATTCTAAAAGTCTAAAAATAACCTCCAGTTTTTTAGCTCAAGACCGCGCATCTTAGCCCCTGCAGATTGCGCCTATATAAAAGTCACCGCCTGCAATTTTTGCAATATAAAAAGACCCTTCGCCTGCACGCGCCTACAGCGCGCTTGCATAAGCCGCCTCAAGTCACCATCTCCCTACTACTACAATCACTTTTATTTAACAGTGATTCTCAAATTTTTTACTCCATGGTTCTCATACATGTTTGGGTTGAGTTCTCACATTATCCCCACAATGTTTTACACAGTGATTTCTCAAATTCTTGATCAGGTGATTCACAAATTCCTTTGACCATTGGTTGTCACCATTTTTTTTTGTCACACAATGTGTAGGTTTTTTATATAAAATAACTGGTTGTAATAAAAACTATCTTATTAAATTATGGATCCGAGATATTACCCATCCTTTTATCCTGTTTAAATTTCAGCCCTATTTCATTGAAAGACTGCTTTTTGTCCACGTTTTCCTAACACATAATCAAGGATTTATGGTCACACTCGTACCGATGAGATTATATTGTTACTCCGAGTGGCCACCTTTATACAATGCCATGACAGGATTTCAGTTTATTGAAGGACTACCCGATATTGAGCATGGACCAGGTGATATGAGACGGTTGTAATTATCCGATGCACTCATGACGAAACACACGAACGGTGTAACTAGTTTATATACAAAAACAAAGTCCTCATCATAAAAATATAAGCGATTTTATCTCGTGCAAAATTTATTGCAAGAACAAAGAACACAGAACCATTAGTTTGAATTCTCATTACAAGTGCTTTTCAAAATCCACGCGATGGATCTGCAGATTGTATCTAGCCAAACCGAGCATGACCAGGTCGACTGGCCTATGTTCAGGATAGTTTTTTAAGGACGCGACATCGTGCACACGGGTATTTGCTAATCGATCTCCGTCAAGATACTCCAATAATTTAAGGCATCGTTCGGCGCATCTTCCCAGAGGAACAACAATTGTTTACTAACCCAATAACATGGAGAAAAAAGTGAAAAAAAACATGCTGATTATGTTAAAATTTCTATGTACAGAGCCAAACCACCAGCATCAAGCTGTAATGAAAACAGCATCACCCGAGCTGAAGTCACACACTGTGATTGTTGTCACAAACGTATTAAAAAGGTAACGTTACACAGACACCACTCCTCATAAGCGCCGTAAACGTCGTTACAAAGATCAAATCCAGCGAGCGCTTACCAAAAAAAAGTCCGCTCAAAGACGAAAACAGTTTTTACAATCTGGAGGTTTCTTATCTGCGTGTTAACCTCCAATACATCTTGACTAAAATGACACTTTTGAGATGGAAGAAAAATGGTTTTGATGGATCCTCGTTAGTGTAGAAAAACCTTATAGACAACGATCCGATGCTCTAAGAGATAACTTGGAGAATTTGGACAGTCAAAAGCAACTAGTCTTGTGATCAACAAGATCTACCAATCGCAATCGTACAGCTAGACTTTATCAACACACATTACAGAGATTATTTGACTCTACTAGAACAGTACAGACACGTCACCTCCAAGTCCTCGTGGATATTAAACACCATTTACAAACCAACGAACAACCCACTGACATAAGAGGAGACTGGACAAAACGCCTCAGTCCCCACCCCCGTCACACCACTAATCGAAAAAAGGTGGTGGCCAGTAAAATTGCGAGAACAACGACGTATTCGCTCAGAAGAAGGAAAAAGACACCAAAGTGGGAAGCATGGCAAAGAAGTGATTTTTAAAACAACATTTACTAACTACCCAAAACCGCCCTGAGCTTATGGAGAATCGCCCCCTTACAACGTAGCTCCAACCTTAGTCAAAAAAAAATGAAGAGTGGTTATGCCCTCATGACACTTACACCCCATACACAAGCCGAGCGCTAGAAATTTAAACGACGTACGACCATTGCGGGTGTATCGAATCCAACAGTTCCAGTCTGATTTACTTGACTTTGCGGGTTTAAAAGAAATTCAACATGAGTAATCGTATCTAGTAACGTGTATTGACGTGTTTAGTAATTCGCTTGGGCTGTCCTCTGAAAAACAAGACTGGGACAGCTTTAGTAGCAGCGGTAAAGAACAATTTTAAAACATCGTCAAACCGATAAATTTTCAAACAGACAAAGGGCAGTGAGTTGTCAACAAAACATTCTTAAGTTTCTTGAAACGAAAGGGTCCATTCTTCACTACTGAGAATGAAGACACCAACTCAGCTATCGTCACTGTTAAACGAACCCTCCAAAGAAAAAACGAGGCGTTTACTTTAACCAAAATTAACAGTCTTCCGCTACGTCGACGTGATACAACATCGGTCCCACACAACTACATACAATTCGTATCATCGGAGTTTAAGCTGGCGCGGGTCGGAAGTTACCCCGAACAAATCAAGAAGAAGTGTTGTGCTTACTTGTATTCTACCCTGAAGTCTCGGTAAGAAAAAGTCTAATTAAACCTGGTGATCCGCGTGCGATCGCCAAGCCAGACAAACTTTTAAAAAAAGTTATACGCCGGCGTGACAGAAGAGTTTTTTACGATCAAGCAGACAAAACAACAAGACCGTTACGTACGACCTTAAAGATGATTCGGTGAGGAATGAAGGGATACTTTTACCGAGATAGAGCATCAAACGAGTCGGCGACAAGACTAGTTTATATCGAATCGAGTCCATTTTGGAGGAACGCCGTGGTGTCAGGGTGGTAAAAAAAATTAGTCAAATGGTTCGGTTATAACTCGTCAGTCAACAGCTGGATTTCGTCCAAATAACTACGAGATAATCGGATACAGATGGAAATTGAAGAAGACTGTGAGCACCCCAGTATTGCGCCGCCCCCTCCCAAGACCCGAGAACCCTCGTTCTGGTCTTTTTTAGGGAAACTATTCCCGTCGACTAGAGATCGTTTTCATCATCATATGATCGTTAATATATGTTTCGTCATCGGTGTCTCATATTCAATCTGATCGGAGCAACGCAGAGTGACCATACGGCCAGTTTTGGATCCGCTTTAAGATTAGATATGTCTGGGTTACATGTTAAACCTTAACCCTAAATATATGATGAGTTTTTACGTGACATAACCCAGCAATGCTCGATAAATATACCCAAACAATATCGCCCGGTCACTTTTTCGTCAAATTGCCACCAGACTATAGACTTGAGTTCGCGTTACGAGGTTGGTTATTGGTTGAGATTCATTCCCAAAAAGTATTTTAACCGTGTTAAGAGGATGATTGTATGGCTAACAATACTTTCCCACAAGAAGAAGATCTATACAACTCACAATGCCGCTGGTCTATACACAAGTCACCCGACAAGCTGATCGACGAGTTAGAAACGTTTGCATTTAAGCCACGGATGTGGATGAAAAAGCCCGAAGTTAGATCCATTTTAACAATAATAGAGGCCACCTTGTATCGTAAGATCCGAGGTTGAAGTTAGAATTAGCGAGACGTTTGAAACACATTGTTAGGTTTTCCGCCTCACTCGCCACAGACATTGACCCAATACTACGAGGCTAGACTGAAGTACAAATTAGATAGGTCGACTTGAAAAATGTATACGTGTACTGCATCTCGTAGCGGCGAGACCGGTTGGAGATGCCTCTGTCCCTTTGTACGGATTGTGCCTATTTAGGATAGGACAAATGCTTCTGTTTTTCAGGAATTTACGACAAACCACACTACTCACCCCTGAGCCGTTTTTCGTTTGAACGCGTGGAAATCCTTTAAACTAACGAATCAGGGTAAGACCATTAAATTTCCCCCCTTCACTAGCGACTTCGAGTTGACACTACACTTCGAAACTCCCAGACGGTTGATTTTGACTAGACAAAATGGACATACACTTAACCCATCCGACAAACCCCAAGATGTTTGGAGAGTTTTACTGCAACCAAGCTGCCATGGGAATGGCCAGAGTTAATCGGAGGCAAGAAGTCAAAGATGACATGGTTAGTGTAGTTTTTTTTCGGCGGGCTCGGTCGTATGGATCAACGTGGTTAAAACAGGAGCAAAGCTTTTACTCAGAGAAGGCTTGGGACCGGTCTACAGGACGCGAGCGAATGCGTTAGCCGGCAGAAAAGTTGGCGAGGCATTTCGCGAACGAGCCAAGGAGTCGGGTCAAACGTTTTTACAGGAGCCGTTTGAACAAAACCTCACCACTAAACCAATCGTAGCGGTCTTATAAGAACAAAGAAAAACGAGAGCAGCCCCACCTGGCGAACCGAAACGCATAAAACCCGTAACCGAGCCGACCTTACATTCCTCACCAAAAAAGCTAAGGTACTCTGAAAATTTGAATGAAGGCGCTTATTCACCCCAGCTCGGTGCGAGTGTCATCACAGTGGACTAGATTTTGTTTTAGCGTACCACCAACGCAGACCAGCCGAGGAAGAGGGACAATATTTGGAGATACATCCGATGCCGCCTTAGCCCCCGGACCCCGGTGTAATTTGAAATTTTCGGGAAACGGAGAAGAATATCTAGATTTGTTCAATACTTTTCTACACGTGCGCGCCAAAGATACGTTAGCTAAATGGCGGGCGCATTACCGCTGACGCAGAGAGTGGCCTCGATCAAACTATTACTGCACAGTTTATTCCTCCCAAGTCCGATGTTTCACTGAACGACATCGCTGAATAACACCCATCGAGAACACCTACCCTTATAGAGGCTTCCAATCGAAGCCACGTTGAATTACGGGAGGATCCCAAACGAGGTCATCTGACCATCGGCCTTCTGTTTTGACAAAGACACGCCAACTTTTATATGGAAACAAATGGGTGACAATATCAACGGTTATGACAGCTCGACATTAGCGGCTGGTTCTCATGAGATTGATATGATGCGGTCGTTACAATCATCTAACTTTTTGCTCAAGATGTTACCTGTTAAAAGGTGTGACAGTTACAAGTAAAACTCACCAGACTAAAATGCTTTCAACAGCTGTACACGACCCCACCGCAGATAAAAATCTATTTATAACTTATGCGGCCTTGGTTGTCCGTAAAGCTAAATTTAAATCCTCCGTCCCTCACTAGCCAACGAGAAAGCTGTGCGAGTAATGCCAAAAGTACCCCTTGAAACGAGTGAGCTAAAAACTTTCTCTATCCCTAGAGGTATGCTAATCGCACATGCAGAATAATCTGTTCTCAGTCAAACACCTACAACGGATCGTTGTGAACTCAGTCACTTCGTTTTCGTCCGCTTTTAACGGTCCGTTACACGGCTAATTCGTTCAAATTCGCTACCTTTTGTGTCTGAAATATTTGAACTCCAGCGCGGACGGCTGAACCGTCCGTGCAATCCTTTGTCCATGGATTATGAATCACATCCATACGTTAGAGCCTTCTTTCGCGACGAATCACAGCTATGGGTTGAACTGGTTGGTTAAAGTACGGGTTGTGGGCGAGGGCCGTATGGGGTCGACGGAACGGTGGACCAGGTCTGGTGGAGTCTTAAGGCAGGAGACGTTGAGCAGTTCAGTGATATAAGCGACGTGTTATACACAGTATCTCGTGACTTATTGCAGATTATGGCATCATGACGAGCGCGATATCTGACTCTACGCCATCTCAACTAACTGGTGCGACCAAGTACTGTGTTACATCTAGGGGGTGGGAGGTGGTCTACACACACACAGTATACGGCAGTACCACAAACAGATGGTCTACTACGAGCGAGTGGGGGGGAACACACAGCGGGTAATGAGAGACAAAGCTACAGTGTCGCGCGAAGAAGGCTTCTCTCGTATGGGGTGTGGGTGGGGTTGGGGGTAGGGGGGTGGGGGAGGGTTGGGGGGTTTTGTATTTTGGTTAATGGGATTTTGGGGGAGGGGTGGGTGGGGGGGAGTGTTGTGGTGGGGTGGGTGTGGGGGGGGGGATTGTGGGGGGTTGGGTGGTTTTGGTTTTAGGGGGGGGGGGAGGGAATAGGGGGGGGATTATGGTTGTAGGTTGGGTGTGGTGGTTTGATATAAGGTGGGGGGGGGGAGGGTTGGTGGGGGGGGGAGGGGGAGGGGGGGGGGGGGGGGGGGGAGGGGGAGGGGGGGGCCTGGGTAGGAGAGGGAGCAGGCGGGGGGCTTGCTTGGTGTTGGTGGGTTTAATTGAGGAAGTTTTTGGCGTGGGGTGTATTTGGGTTTTTTGGAGGGGGGGGGGGGGGGGGGGGGGAGGGGTGTAAGGTGGGGTGGGGGGGGGTTTAATAATAAGTTGGGGGGGGGGTTTAAGGGGGAACATGTGAGTGGAGCTGGTGGGGTGTATTTTAAATGTTTGAATTTGATGGTATTTTTTGGGGGGGTAAACGTAAGTTTAGAGGGGTGGTTAATTGGGGTGGGAGGGTGTAGGGGGGTGCTTGAGGGATGAAGGGGATATTTTCAAAGTTAGGGTTTTAATAGGGGGGTTAGGGGATGAAGGGGATGATTTAAGAAGTTGGAGGGTTTTTGGTTTTTTTTTGGTGATTTTTTTGGTAGGTGTGGAGCCAAGTCAGACTTATATTATTGTTGAACACAGTAACAATGTACACGGGTGGGGGGGGGTATGCGGGACCCTTGGGAATCATTGGGAGGGGTATGGGAGGGGGATTTATGTAATTGGGGCCCTTCTGGGTTAAGGGGGGGAAGGGGTGGGGGTGGTTCGTTGGGTTGGTGGATTATACGCTGAGGGGTATTCTAGGGTAGGGGAAGGTGTGACATTGGAGGTGACATTGGGTGTGGGGGTTTATTAGGGTGGTTTGTGGGGGGACATAGTTGGCTGGATTGGGGGTGGTTATGTTTTGGATTGGGTCCCGGAGCCGGGGGGGTGTTTGAGTGGGGGTGGTGGGAGGGGGGGGGGTGGGGGCGGGGGGGGGAGGGGGGGGGGTTTGGATTAAGGGGTTGGGCTATTGGCTGGTGGGTTAGGGAAGTGGTTATGGTGGGGGGGGATGGTGGGGGGTGAGGGGGGTTGGGGGGGTGTGTGTATGGTGTGGGTGGGCCCAGGTGTATTGTTGAGATGTGGTTGATTGTGTGCGCTAGAGGTGTGGTGGGGTGGTTTGGTTGGTGTGGGGGGGGGAGGGGGTGTGGTAGGGGTGGGGGGTGGTAGGTGGGGGGGGGGGGGGGTGGGGGGGGTTAAGGGGGGGGGGGTTTGTTTGTTATATGGGGAATTGCTATTGAGTTCTTGATGGGGGGGCTATATTGTTTGAGCTTATTATAAGTAGCTTATAAAATTAGTTCTATTTAGCTTATATAGACACGATATGTAATTGTTAGAGCTAGATTTTTGCAAGAATTATGTGGCAGGTATGCGTATGCTGTGTAGGGTTGAGGGGTAGAGGGATTTTTGTTTTGGTTGGATAGGACCTTATTTGATTTTTGTTTTTTTTTTTTTTGGAATATTATTTTTTTTTATATGTTTGGTAGCGCGTAGTGTGGCGAAATAAAAAAATAAAGTTAGATTTGTTAAGTTGAATGTTTAAGTAATATTTTTTAATTATAATAATAATTTTTTAATTTTAATAGTTTAATTTTAGTGTGGTATGGGGGTGTTGTTGTATTAAGTATTTGAATAGAAGTTGTTGTGTAAGTGTTATGATAATTGATATTTAAGTTATTATAAATAGTAAAAGTGTGTTATGTAAATTATTATAATGAGTTAAATAAATAAGAAAAGTGTTGTTTAATAAAAAAGTAATGAAGTTGTAATAACAAAGTAAATAAGTAAATATTAAATGTGTAAGATTTATGTATGTTGATGTAAAATAAAAAAAATTGGTTTAATTACAAAAGAAATGAAGATGTAAATAATATAAAACTGAAATGAATAATACAAAGAGTTTGAGAGTTGTAATTTGTTATTTGAAAAAAATAAAAACATTATTAACTAAAACGTTTTTTTTTTGTTACAATATAGTCAGTTGTAATGTCTTCAATATTTGTCTAACTTTTGTATAACTGTTTGATTAAATGTTTTGATAAATGTTCGTCTAACTGTTGTAAAATAACTGTGCAAAATATATATGTCTAACCTGTTCGTATACATATCTCCTTCTTTTTATGTAAATGTATATGTATATATCGTCTAACTGACCGACTTCCTATATCTAAAAGTCCCTCAGTACGACTTCTTGTGTTGTACTAACACAGCCACTACCAAGTTTGGCTATACTAATAACAGTATTATAGAAACCAGACAACTTTCCTTATCGACTGTGTGTAGTACACCCATGTCCCCCCCCCCCCCACAGTATTAAGAAAACAGGCAGATCGACTGTGTGTAGTACACCCATGGTCCCCTCCCCCTCACAGTATTAACAAACCAGGCAGATCGACTGTGTGTAGTACACCCATGTTCCCCCCTCACAGTATTAAGAAACCAGGCAGATCGACTGTGTGTAGTACACCCATGTTCCTCTCCCCCCTTTTTACCCAGTATTAAGAAACCAGGCAGATCGACTGTGTGTAGTACACCCATGTTCCTCTCCCCCCTTTTCCCAAAATTAAGAAACCGGGCAGATCGACTGTGTGTAGTACACCCATGTCCCCCTCCCTCCTAGTATTAAGAAACCGGGCAGATCGACTGTGTGTAGTACACCCATGTCCCCCTCCCTCCCAGTATTAAGAAACCGGGCAGATCGACTGTGTGTAGTACACCCATGTTCCCCCCCCCCCTCACAGTATTAAGAAACCAGGCAGATCGACTGTGTGTAGTACCCCCATGTTCCCCCCATCACATTATTAAGAAACCGGGCAAATCGACTGTGTGTAGTACACCCATGTCCCCCCCCCTCAAGTATTAAAAAATACAGGCAGATCGACTGTGTGTAGTACACCCATGTTAGCCCCCCTCACAGTATTATGAAACCAGGCAGATCGACTGTGTGCAGTACACCCATGTTCCCCCCTCACAGTATTAAGAAACCAGGTAGATCGACTGTGTGTAGTACACCCATGTTCCCCCTCCCCTTTCCAAATATTAAGAAACCGGGCAGATCGACTGTGTGTAGTAATCCCATGTCCCCCCCCCCCGCCCCCACCTCACAGTATTAATAAACCTGGCAGATCGACTGTGTGTAGTACACCCATGTTTCCCCTCCCCCCTCCCAGTATTAAGAAACCAGGCAGATCGACTGTGTGTTGTACACCCATGTTCCCCCCTCCCTCCCAGTATTAAGAAACCAGGCAGATCGACTGTGTGTGATACAAACATGTTTTCCCCCCACCCCTTCCAGTATTAAGAAACCAGGCAGATCGACTGTGTGTAGTACACCCATGTTCCCCCCCCCCTTTCCCAGTATTAAGAAACCAGGCAGATCGATTGTGTGTGGTACATCCATGTCCCCTTCCCCTTCCGAGTATTAAGAAATCAGACAGATCGACTGTGTGTAGTATACCCATGTTCCCCACCTCCCAGTATTAAGAAACCAGGCAGATCGACTGTGTGTAGTACACCCATGTTCCCCCCTCCCTTTCCCGGTATTAAGAAACCAGGCAGATCGATTGTGTGTGGTACATCCATGCCCCCCTCATCTTCCGAGTATTAAGAAATCAAGCAGATCGACTGTGTGTAGTACACCCATGTTTCCCACCTCCCAGTATTAAGAAACCAGGCAGATCGACTGTGTGTAGTACACCCATGTTCAGCCCCTCCCGGTATTAAGAAACCAGGGAGATCGACTGTGTGTAGTACACCCATGTTCCCCCTCCCAGTATTAAGAAACCAGGCAGATCGACTGTGTGTAGTACACCCATGTTCCCCCCTTCCCAGTATTAAGAAACCAGGGAGATCGACTGTGTGTAGTACACCCATGTTCCCCCTCCCAGTATTAAGAAACCAGGCAGATCAACTGTGTGTAGTACACCCATGTCCCCCCCCCCCCTCACAGTATTAAGAAACCAGGCAGATCGACTGTGTGTAGTACACCCATGTCCCCCCCCCCTCACAGTATTAAGAAACCAGGCAGATCGACTGTGTGTAGTACACCCTTGTTCCACCCCCACCTCACAGTATTAAGAAACCAGGCAGATCGATTGTGTGTAGTACACCCATGTTCCCCCCTCACATTATTAAGAAACTGGGCAGATCGACTGTGTGTAGTACACCCATGTTCCCCCCGACCCCCTTAACAGTATTAAGAAACCAGGCAGATCGACTGTGTGTAGTACACCCATGTTCCCCCCTCACAGTATTAAGAAACCAGGCAGATCGACTGTGTGTAGTACACCCATGTTACCCCCTCACAGTATTAAGAAACCAGGCAGATCGACTGTGTGTAGTACACCCATGTTACCCCCTCACATTATTAAGAAACCGGGTAGATCGACTGTCTGTAGTACACCCATGTTCCCTCCCCACCTCACAGTATTAAGAAACCGGGCAGATCGACTGTGTCTAGTACACCCATGTTCAGCCCCTCCCGGTATTAAGAAACCGGGCAAATCGACTGTGTGTAGTACACCCATGTTCCCCCCCACTTTCA
Source organism: Oreohelix idahoensis (assembly GCA_024509875.1). Taxonomy (NCBI): domain Eukaryota; kingdom Metazoa; phylum Mollusca; class Gastropoda; order Stylommatophora; family Oreohelicidae; genus Oreohelix; species Oreohelix idahoensis. Next base: position 294,441 of record JAMPIV010012239.1, on the reverse strand, counting down.
AGTATTAAGAAACCAGGCAGATCGACTGTGTGTAGTACACCCATGTTAGCCCCCCTCACAGTATTATGAAACCAGGCAGATCGGCTGTGTATAGTACACCCATGTTCCCCCTTCACAGTATTAAGAAACCAGGCAGATCGACTGTGTGTAGTACACCCATGTTCCCCCCACCTTTCCCAATATTAAGAAACCGGGCAGATCGACTGTGTGTAGTACACCCATGTCCGTCCCCCCCAGTATTAAGAAACCAGGCAGATCGACTGTGTGTTGTACACCCATGTCCCCCCACTCCCAGTATTAAGAAACCAGGCAGATCGACTGTGTGTAGTACACCCATGTTCCTTCCACCCCCCTCACAGTATTAAGAAACCAGGCAGATCGACTGTGTGTAGTACACCCATGTTCCCCCCCCCCCCCCCCACCTCTAGTATTAAGAAACCTGGCAGATCGACTGTGTGTAGTACACCAATGTTTCCCCTCGCCCTCTCCCAGTATTAAGAAACCAGGCAGATCGACTGTGTGTTGTACACCCATGTCCCCCCCCCCCCCTCCCAGTATTAAGAAACCAGGCAGATCGACTGTGTGTGATACAATCATGTTTCCCTCCTCCCAGTATTAAGAAACCAAGCAGATCGACTGTGTGTAGTACCATCATGTCCCCCCCCCCTTCCCAATAGTAAGAACCCGGGCAGATCGACTGTGTGTAGTACACCCATGTCCCCTCCCCCTTCCCAGTATTAAGAAACTGGGCAGATCGACTGTGTGTAGTACACCCATGTCCCCCCTCCTCCTCCCAGTATTAAGAAACCAGGCAGATCGACTGTGTGTTGTACACCCATGTCCCCCTCCCCCACTCCCAGTATTAAGAAACCAGGCAGATCGACTGTGTGTGATACAAACATGTTCCCCCCACCCCCTCACAGTATTAAGAAACCAGGCAGATCGACTGTGTGTAGTACACCCATGTTCCCCCCCTGCCCCCACCTCCCAGTATTAAGAAACCTGGCAGATCGACTGTGTGTAGTACACCTATGTTTACCCTCCCCCCTCCCAGTATTAAGAAACCAGGCAGATCGACTGTGTGTTGTACACCCATCCCCCCCCCATTCCATTATTAAGAAACCAGGCAGATCGACTGTGTGTGATACAAACATGTTTCCCCCCCCCCTCCCAGTATTAAGAAACCAGGCAGATCGATTGTGTGTGGTACATCCATGTTCCCCCCTCCTCCTCTCCCGAGTATTAAGAAATCAAGCAGATCGACTGTGTGTAGTACACCCATGTTCCCCCCTCCCAGTATTAAGAAACCGGGCAGATCGACTGTGTTTAGTACACCCATGTTCCCCCCCCCCCCCAGTATTAAGAAACCAGGCAGATCGACTGTGTGTAGCACATTCATGTCCCCACCCATCCCAGTATTAAGAAACCGGGCAGATCGACTGTGTGTAGTACACCAATGTTTACCCCCCCTCACAGTATTAAGAAACCAGGCAGATCGAGTGTGTGTAGTACACCCATGTTCCCCTCCCCCTTACAGTATTAAGAAACCAGGCAGATCGACTGTGTGTAGTACACCCATGTTCCCCCCCCCCTCCCCCTTACAGTATTAAGAAACCAGGCAGATCGACTGTGTGTAGTACACCCATGTCCCCCCCCTCACAGTATTAAGAAACCAGGCAGATCGACTGTGTGTAGTACACCCTTGTCTCCCCCCCCCTTCCCCTCACAGTATTAAGAAACCAGGCAGATCGATTGTGTACAAAATTATGACGGTCCGAACACGTGTTTGAACCTAAATGCTAAAAAAGACGCAATTTGTAGTTTCAAGAAAAAATCACGCCACTAGTTGACACAATGTAAGGAATTGGGAGAAAAAAGACCTTAGCTCTTATTCGAAACAGTCGTATCTTAGACGTTTTACCGTAATTAGTTGTTTTGTTTGAATACAGCGGCAAAAGCCGTGGACGAAGGTTCAAAAATAAATTTCAAAAACTAACCTTGAGAAAAGTAGGGTTTTCTTTAATAATAAAGTTATGAAAATAAAACCTAGCTAGTTTGATAGCCCATCTTGAGCAGAGAAATAATATACTTTTAATTATACAGACGGACAGATAACACGGAAGATATTGACGAAAGACTGTATTGTTCCAATCAGACTAGCGAACAGTTTTTTGTGCATACTTTCACTAAAGTTTCATTTTGGCGTCCTTGAGACTAAAAATGCAAAAATCAAACTGAAATGAACTAGGGGGCAAAGTCGGAGGATTGTAGCTAAAAATAACTTAGTGGGGCAGGTTTGTGTAGTTTTTTCATGTAGTTAGTCCAAAAAACAAGTGTAATTTTGGAAAAAATACTACATACTAGACTGAGACTGGACTGAAATGTGACTTTTAGTTTGAATATTTGAAAAAAGTTAGAGGGGAAGTCCGCTGATTGGACAAAAGCATTCATATTATTGAGAAAGAGACGCACACTTGTGCCATTTGATAGAAGACTGTCCATTAACACAGTTCTTGACTGCTAGAGGTGATTTCCAAGAATTATTAAATAAAAATCAGTGGAACGCCCTAATCTAGCCAGCAGCTCAGCTGAGTTTTGCTAGTACTAAGTAACTGTGTTCTCAATTCTGAATTGTGGTAAGGAAAAAAGCATTTATCTTGTTTATTTTAATATTTTGAGTGATTGATACTGCCATATCATGAAAAATGATTACGACAAGTGAGTGCTTGCTCTAGGTCCCCAGCAGGAGTCCAGGGCCTAGATACAAACAAATAATATATGAAAACCTATCTAAGACTATGGAAGGCGGATCTATTATTGACATCAGTGGGAACATATCACCCACCTTAGTGAATGGAAGAGGAAACTATTGAACATATTTCGGATGCAATGCAGTCTTGGGAAACTGGTACTAATTGATAACAACTGGGTGAGATGTGCTAAGTTGGGCAGAGAGATCTGACCCAATCTGTGTAATGTTGTTTTGTGGTGTTGTGTGTAAGAGTGGCGCAGTAAACAGAGTGTTAACACATGGCACAAATTTTGTTTCAGAGTTTCTGATCTGGCACTACGATTGTGCCAGATGCTTTTGTAGAAGTACAAAAGCGGGTGTCTGTGCAGCCTAACATTTTACTCCAGCTACTGAGAGGAGTGGGCCACAAGAATTCTGTACTACATCGTCACAGGCCAGATAAGTGCAAACCTGGCCTGCTGTAGATTCATAAACTATTTCCACCATAAATAAAGAAATAAATATTGTTATATAAACATTAACATCAGTCCATATGTCAAGGACAAAGAACTTTGTAGCCATAGATTGGGCATGATGACGCCACCCCAACTAAACATCCAGTGCTAGTTTTTCCCAAGACATTGTAGATATTATTAATATTAATTATTGTAATAATATACCTATGTACAAAAATTACATTTGATTATGCAATATATATGCATTTCATTGATAAATACATATTATTTCATATGTTCTGACCAAAAGAAACAATTGGTTCAGGACGAATAAATTTTAAAAGATTTTCAAACTTAAACTTTAACAGCCAGAGTTAGTTCAGTGTATTATAGAGTTTATTATTATTATTAGACTTAATATTTACATGTGTGTGTCTGTGTATTTTATTACCTACACATTACATTTCAGTACCCTAGACTTTTAACGTAGCTAACATCCATTATAGTAGAATAGGTCTGTTTGATGTCGTAAGTGGTAGCAGAAAGGCCTTCTGTAACTCCCATAATTTTTTATCTCAGGAGCCTTTACAGCTGACCTCATCCAGTACACTAGGTAACATAACAACCATATAATAACATCAAAAACCACTACATCGCTACAGCTGCTTCTGTCATTGCTGTTCTCAGTTGTTCCCATTTAGTATCGATTGTCTTGGTGGTGATATCGTTGTCAATTTTGCCTAAAGCATCGAAATAGTTGTTCATTTTGACATTATATTCCTCCTTTATATCATTTGATTGCAGTCTGTGCACATCTATTCTTCTATTTTTATTCGGTTGGTATAACTTCTTCAGTTTAATTCTCAGTTTAGCTATGCAGAGGTTATGATCGCTTCCGATCTCTGCACCTCTGTATGCTCTGACGTCTTGAACTGATGAGCGAAATTTTGCGCTTATGCAGAAGTGATCTATCTGGTTCTTAGTTCTGCCATCAGGTGAATTCCATGTTATCTTGTGGATATTCTTATGTGGAAAGATGGTGTCTGCCACAACGAGGTTTGATATTTCACAAAGTTCTAGAAGTCTTTCGCCATTTTGATTCATACAGCCTATGCCATGAGTACCGAGATATCTTTGTACTCCATCGTTGTTGTCACCTACTTTGGCGTTAAAGTCGCCCATGACTGCTATTATGTCATGCTTGGGTATTGGGTACTTAGAAGTGCTTCATAGAAGTCATCTTTTGTGGTATCAAGAGCGCCGTTAGTTGGTGCACAACATTGTACAATTGAGAGCTTGAAAAATCTTGTCTGAAATCTAGCTAATATTAGCCTCTCATTAATAGGTACCCAGCTGATAAGCGATGCTGCTGCTTTCTGTGACATTAAGATGGCTACTCCCTCTGTGTGACGATTATCATTACTACCAGAGTATATAATTTGCTTTTTTTCTTCTGAAATATATTTTATGCCCTTCCCCGTTCATCTACACTCGCTGACACCCAATATGTCCAACTTATAATTATCCATTTCTTTAATTACTTCTTCCAATTTTCCGTCTTGATACACAGTTCTTACATTCCAGTATCCAATTTTAAAAATCTCCTTAGCCCCCAAGATATTAGAATGAGTCATGTTTACTGTCGAGCCTGGTTCTGTTTCGGTAACAATCGCTTGTTTTACGATAGTGACTTGTTAACTCTCTGATCAACCCTCCTATCCAACGGACCGATTCGATAATGTGTGATAATATGAGAGAAAATTGCAAACAAGGAAGGTAAGAAATCGAAATAATACAGCGATATATTTCACTTGTACAATTTGTTTTAAAAGGAAAAAAATAAATAAATTAGCAACACGTACCGCCTTAGTGTCTCGCAACTTTGAGCGGCCGAAGTTTCAGTCAATACAGAATTGAATGGTATGACTTTCACCAGTGAACACTGTTAATTTCGTACTATCGCAATTTATATGCAAAGAATACGTTGATTTTTTTTTTTTTAAATTTAATGTGTTTGCTACTTTTCTTTGTAGCACGCCCCTTTCAACCATCTACCATGTACATGGAGTTGTTGGTTATATCAGGACGTGTTTCCTTTGTTGTAATATGTTTTTGTTTGTATTTATTTTATACTATATTATCTCTAGTAGGTATTTTCCTTTTGTAGTTATAGTTCATAATGGGTTTTTTTTTTTTTAAATCTAAAATATGCTATTGTCTAATCTGGTATGTTTTTAATTTTCACTGGATGTTTTATTTGGTTAATCTGTATGTATCTGGGGTGAATCTTTCTCCAGTTTGGATTACTGGCTCGGATCCTTATTTATTTTTTATATGTTAGCTTTTGTTTTGGTAATATAGTGTTTTATTAACTTTTGCATTTCTGAATGGGTCTTTGTGCCTTTGAGATTTTCTAAACTCATTTCTACCTTGTGGTTACTACAGTATGTCTTAATGTTTTGCCTCTGTTGGCCATATTTCTTGCAGTCCACCAGAAAGTGTCTAATTGTGTTTAGTTCTTGACACTCTTCACATGTGGGTTCCTCAGTCATGAAATATCCAGTTCCAAGCTTGAGCCTCAGCAATTTTTTTATAATTGGTATTTTTAGTTCATCTTTTATTTGGCCTTTTTTTTTCTTGGTTTTTTAAGGATTTTATATGCGTGTCTTGCTTTTTTACTTTGGTCCCATACTGTTATCCACTCTTTAGTTATTGCTTGAGCAATTAAACTCTTTATTTCGAACTTCCCTAGGCCTACTTCAATTTTGTTATAGCTAGTTCTCCCGCCTTTGGCTTCTTTGTCTGCAAGCTCATTTCCTGCTATCCCCACATGTGATGGTATCCATGTTAGTGTTGCCCTGCATCCTGTAGTATGCAGATATGTATTAACCTGTAGTATTTCCTCTAAAATATCTGGCCTACTACAACCATTTCTGTTTCTGATAGCTAATACTGCTGAAAGGGAATCTGTGAGAATGGTTAATTTTTTGGGTGGGTTTTCTGCAGCTATTTCTAAAGCTTTTAGGATTGCCACTAATTCTGCTGTAAAGATGGATGTATTACCTGTTACTTTGTATCTTTTGTAAATTTTTAATTTTGGTATTGCTATTCCTGCTCCTAATTGTCTTTCTTCATCTTTTGACCCATCAGTATATATAGTTAGGCTATTATTTATATACCGTTCTATGTACTCTAGTGCTTTACTTTTTGCTGAGATTATGTCGTTAGATTTGCTTATGATCTTTGAAAAGGGAGAGTCAGTTTCTGGCACTCTCAGTTCCCATGGTGGGATCTTTGCTTTGTACTGAGCACTACTGTTTATCGTATTCAACAGGTCTGGGTATTGATCCACTTCATCCATTGTTTTCCACCCTGACGGGTATCTATTATGGTTTAATGGAATTTGGCCTATGTACTGGTTACCCCTATCAAAGGTTTTGTGTGCTGGGTGAGTTGGATCTTTTGCCACTTTTGCCCAGTAGCTGAATCTCAGTTCTTTTCTCCTTAGCTCCAGGGGTATAATGCCTAGCGCTACTTCTAGTGCCTCTGCTGATGTTCCCTTTAAGGCACCTGCTATTATTGACAGTGCCTGGTTTTGGACTGTGTCTAGTTTTTTTCTTATTGCTCGGGGCGGCTGATGCATAGACAACACTGGCATAGTCAAGTTTGTCCCTAATAAATGATTTATAGAAGGTTATCATTGTCTTATTGCAGGCTCCCCAGCCACTCCCTTTCATATATCTTAGCATGTTAATAAGTCCCCTACTGCTTTACACTAATAGGTCTATGTGTTTGTTCCAGTTTAGTTGCTGGTCTAATACCATACCAAGAAATCTAGTTGATTTTGCTGTGCATACTTTTGCTCATTAATGCTTATGTCAATTATATTGTTTTTAATTACACGCCCTCTACTGAAGATCATTCCTATGGTTTTTTTAACGATTAGATTAAATCCCCACTTGTTCATCCAGTCAGATACTTTATCCATTTGCTTTTGTACTGTTTTATAGAGGAATGGGAGATTTCTTCCCGTTCTCCATATCGCAGCGTCATCTGCAAACTGGGATAAGTTGTTTTTTAAGTCTTTAAACTCGTCGCCTAGGTCGTTGACCATAATCGTAAAAATAGATGGTGATATTACTGCCTACTATACCTAGTTTTTGTACCGTGAAGTATCTATCCTGCAGGAAGTTTTCTAGATAATTGTAGGTTCTGCCTACTATGATTTTATGTAGTGCACCCTCCCTCCAACACTCATCATATGCTCTTGCTACATCAAGGAATATTGCTACTGTCTTTTCATTCCTTTTGAAGCCTGTTTTAACATCATGTTCCAGCCTCAACAGTTGCTCTATTGTACTATGTTGGCTTCTAAAGCCAGCCTGGGTTGGACTGTATGAATTATGCTTTTCTAGATGAAATTTTAGTCTGCTGTTGACTATTGTTTCTAGAATTTTTCCTAGATGCGATGTTAACGATATTGGCCTGTATGAGCTGACATCATGTGTTTTCTTATCTGGCTTTAGTATGGGGATGACTACTGCTGTCTTCCATGAACATGGTATTTTTCCCGTGAGCCAGATCTTGTTGTAGAGGGATGCAATCACTCTTAGAGTTGTATTTGGTACCTTTTTGAGGATTTCATAGCTCAGAATGTCTTCCCCAGAGGTGGTATTGGTTTTTTCTGCTAAAGCTCTTTCTATTTCATCTACTGTAATATCTACATTTAAATAATTAGCATCCTGTGTGGTGTCCATATTTTCTTCTTTTAATTATTCTAGCAGTGTTTTCCGCCTATTTATTTCTGCCTTATCTAGACTGTCTATTGAGCTAACCTGATAGAAGTATTTAGCTAGTATGTTTGCTTTTTCTCTATCTGTTTCAGCTCTCTCTGGTATTTTAATTGTTGGGATTTTAAATTTCTTGTTGTTTCCTCCTTTAATTGCTTTTAGTTTTCTCCAAACTGTAGTTACATGTGACCTATGGTTTAATGTTTGGCAAAATGTTCTCCAACTTTTTTCTTTAGCTCTGAGTATTATTTTATTTGTTTCATTTCTTAATTTTTATCATCATCATCTCAACCCAAAACCCGTCATGGGTCGTAGGGGTGCCATGGTGGAAGCATCAGCAGACAGGGTCCTCCACTGCTCTCTATTCTCAGCAATGCGTACAAGTGTGGAGAAACCGTGTCCTGCCCATTCTTTGATGTTATCAGCCCAGGATTTTCTTTGCCTTCCTCTTCTCCGTTTACCTTCGACTGTTCCCTGGAGGATCGTTTTCGAAAGGGAGTCATGACGAGTTACATGCCCAAACCAGGCAAGCTTTCGACGTTTCACTATTGACAAAAGTGGTTCTTGATGGCCTGCATAGGTGTTTATCTTCTCTCTAACATAGACATTTGTTTTGTGCTCTTTATAGCAAATGCGCAAAATTCTTCTATAACATTTATGCTCGAAAGCCTGAATCCTTCGCTCCGTATCTGCAGTGAGTGTCCAGCCCTCACACCCATACAAGAGAATAGATAATACAAGTGATTTGTATAATTTGATCTTCACAGGAAAACTGATGTTACTTTTCCAGATCACATTCAACCTTGTCATGGCAGCTGAGGCCATCTCAAGTCTTGTCTTGATTTCTTTATTTGATCTTCCATCACTACATATAGTGGACCCGAGATATTTAAAGGTGTTAACTTCTTCTAACGTTTGCCCATTTAACGTAATGTTGGTCGGAACATGTTTCTTATGGCTATTCACCAATATCTTGCTTTTTTCTATATTAATTTCCATCCCGTATGTTCTTGTTACTTTCTCCAGTCTAGAGGTAAGGTCTTGAAGATCTGATTCTGTTCCAGCTATCAGATCAATATCATCAGCAAAACGTAGATTACACAGAGGTCGGCCTCCAATCGATATGGTTGATTTATAATCGTAGAGAGCCTCCTGCATAATATGTTCTAGATAAATGTTAAAGAGCACTGGTGACAGGATACATCCCTGGCGAACTCCTACAGTTGTTTTGAAAAATTCTCCAATGTCATTGCTTGCAAAAACAGCACTGCTTGCGTCCTTGTATAGTGCTTCAATGATATCTAATTTTTATAGTTTGTGTAATTATCTTCAGTTTTGGCTTTTCTATACTTTGTCATAGCCCTCTCCCTCAATTTCAGTTGTTCTGAACATCTGTCTGTCCACCATGGTACTGGATTTTTATCTTTGTTTCTTTTCCTATTTTTACCTTTTTGTGTTGGTTTTAAGTGTTCAGGCATATTCCTGTTTGGTATATATTTTACTGCTATTTTTAAAATCTCATTTGTAAGTTTTTCTGCAAATATATCTATACTGTTAGATTCAATTTGTTCTATGCTTAGTTTACTTAGCTCCAATTGGAAGGACTCCCAGTTTGCCTTTTTTAGGTTGAATGTAGGTTTCGAGCTTCTTGGACTAGTTCTATATTTGTCGTTTAGGTTTATTTCTATGGGTAAGTGGTCTGAGCTGGAGTCATTCAGTACCTTCCATTTAGCAGAGGCTAGTTTTGGTGTTATAATACTTATGTCTATTGCTGTATCTCCTCCACTGTTCCATGGGTTAACCCTTGTCACTGAGCCATCATTTAGTATGATTAGCTCAGCACTTTCAATGTAGTCCAACAGTCTTTTTCCTTCTGGATCATTACTGTTGTTACCCCATGCCTCATGGTGTGCATTAAAGTCACCTACCAATAAAGAATACGTTGATCCAGTTGAACGCAAGCTTTAACGCCATGTCTCCGTTACTGATACATTAATGAAGTGTTTTACATTAGATTACACCTTGATAGTAATAAGATAATAGAGTAGATGTTTACATTATGAATGAAGACGTTAGGAACAAAACATTGGTTCACCTTTAAAAAAATATTAATGAAGTACTGTTTCTGTCTCAACAACAAATGTTTTTTTTTTAAAATAATACTTTATGAGTTGCTTCCCTTCTTAAATATGCATTAATCTAGTTATATCCCATCCATTTAATGATCCATAACTTAATTTTCTGTAATGAAATTAATGAAAATATTAATATTAAACTACAGAAAATTGAAAGCGTCCAAACATTTTTCTTGAAAATTAATTACCTCTCAACAGTACATTACAATGCAATACTTACAATTAAAATTTGTGTATGTTCAATATAATCTCACTCTTGCTTTTTCGCACCATATGCAAATGTTGGTATATAATCAGGGATAGTGTGTGTAATACCACCAGGGAATTAAAAAGAGCTACAGTGTAACGGAAGGGGCTTCGATTTTTAACTCAGAGATGGTAGCAATTCTAAAACGTTTAGAAATAAGCGAAGATTCCAGCAAACATCAGGTATAACTGGTAACGAGGATTGGCAGACTGGTAACGAGTTGGCAGACCAGAACGCCAAGAATGGAAGAATAAGTAAAAACAATATAAGAGCAGGAATGGGAAGGTCGGAGATCAAGAGCCAAGTGAAGCTAACTATAAACGAGGAATGAGAGACAACATGGAAGAGCAGTAGAAAAGGAAGACACGCTGTTACTGTGTTTTCGTGGGGTCCCCTAATGTTGATGTGTAGTTGGCCAGGTATGCGTGTTGATGTCACCTGAACAGTGTAATGGTGCAGTGAAGATCTAGGTCCCTCACGCTGACAGCATACATGGCTCTTGTACGATGATGATGATAATGTGAGACATGGGTGTGTAGAGACGCGAATGCGTTTAGGCTCATATATATGTAGAAATTCACCCAGTCACACTCATACGGAAGCTAATGATGGTTGTAACTACTGGTAACAGTTCACACATTTAATCACATCACTAACAGTAGTATCACAGGAACAGTCAATGTAAGCAGGATCCTGTACATCATGTTAACTGAAATCGATTGGTATATATCAGGCATTCTAAGGCTGGAAAACATTCAAATATGTGGGCATAGTCAATAGTGGTATGTCCTTTAAAGTACAGTTCACAATGCCGCTTTGGTATCCCTGACTTAACGCGTCAGATATCTTAATAACTCCGTCATACAAAAGACGAGCTCCTAAATCATGTAATAATATTACCAGGGCCGTCGTTCAACTTGGCATGACACGCCAGTTGCACCTTATCATGCTGTAGAGTATTGGCCGAAACACAGGGCCTCAATATGACGTCAGCTGTGTATTCTTCATAAGCAGGTTACATAAAACCCTGCTATAATGTTTGTATAAATATACCACCAACCTGCGGTTTCCACCATATATAACTTCGTCACTGGACTTCTGATCAAATGAAGACGAATAGTCTTAAATGGCTACCTCCAGCACAAAATATAGGTTCTGCATTATAGGAACTGTGAGCTGTTCTCACAGGCTAGGTAAACCTTTAACAAGTTCTGCAACCGAATGCGTAATAATGATAAAGTCTGTGTTACCTTGAACCGAATCCTCAGAACACAAGAAACAACACTGTCGTCATTCCTGACGTACAGTAAATCACTGGGGAAAACTGACAACGCAGTCACTTCGAAGATTTTCCTTCCCCAAAATACAACGAACATTCACGTCCCACAGAAGCCAGTTCACATCTCTAACTCACGGATGTCTAACTCTTCGCGCTCCAAACTGCGCATGGGCAATGGCCCAGAACAATGTACCTTTGACTTTATCTTAATACTGGTCAAACACAATGAATGAACCAAAAGGGGAGATAACCCCTAATCAACCTGACACCGCAAAGTTAAGACATAGTTCCCTAACTTTGACCAGGGTGAAAAAAATACGACAAATAAATTGACGTTTGAAACTCCGTCAAAAATGACCGCAACAAGGGCATCTGTAAAGATTACTATCTGTTTTTCCACGTGTGCTTTGCGCTGCCTGTTTTAGGGCTTCTGCTTCAGCACTGAAGTTATTGCAGTATTTGCCAGTTGCAATTGCCATAGAGTGGATTCTATTCTTTAATTTTATGAGGATTCCGGCACCCCTATTTTCAACTGCATTTTTTGCTGAACCATCAGTATATGCATGTGTCCAAAGCTTTGGTGGGAATTTTTGATCAATATACTTGGTTGCTATACATTTTCTTTGTGTTTCTGTCTGTGTTCCCTTACTTTCAATGCCTGGAATATCAGATTTTAGCACAGGCAAGCATATTGTTTTCCACAGTGGGATAGTTGTGCTTGTTGGTATTTTCTTTGCAACTGCGCTTGCTACCATGGCATTTTTGCTAATTTTTTTCTTTTGCTTGGCCACAAAGTTAGTTCTCTTGATCCTGCCTCTTCCTAGCCTATTCATTCTTTGGAACATGGGGTATCCTTCAAGTCTCTTAAATTTTTCAGCTTGTTGTAGGACTCTGCTGTCACGTCTGTACTCCATTGTCTGTAGCCCTTTAATGTTTTCCATATGGTTGATTTTTGTGGACTTTAGGGCCCCTGTTATAATACGTGCTGCTTGGTTTTGGAGTCTGTTTACTCTATCAAAATTTGACTTTGCTGCCGTTGATCAAGCTGTGATGCCGTATTCCATAGCAGGTCTCACTCTGCCTGTTTACAGCTTTTTGAGGATATTCTCATCAGCACCCCATGTGGTACCAGCTAACTTTTTCATAATGGCCATGCGAAGTTTTGCCCTTAGCTGTATTTTGGTTATCTGTGGTGTCCACGTCATTCGGCGGTCTAGTGTGATTCATAAGTATGTTGATGTTTCATCTTCTCGTACTGTCTGCCCATTTAGTTGTATCTTTGCTTGCTGTGGTTTGTTGGACAAGGTAAAAATAGTATGTGTTGTTTTTTGTTCATTGATTGTGAGCAACCACTTCCTGGACCAACTTTCAAAGGCTAGGAGTGAATCCTGCATGCGCACTCTTGCTGTGGTGATGTATTCTTCTGAAGTCCACATGGCCAGGTCATCAGCATAAAGGGAGTTGTGGACATTCTTGTGGATGTTTTCTGTTATATCATTTATATATAAGGAAGAGTGTTGGGGAAAGGACGCCACCCTGTGGGACTCCATGTTCCATTGTAGTCTTTTTGCTTAATTGTCCATGGACCTGCACTCTAGCTGTTCTGTTTGTTAGATTGTGACTGATCCAGTTATACATTCTTCCACAGACTCCATATTTAAGCATTTTAACTCTTAGCCCATCTTTCCAAACTTTATCAAATGCTTTCTCCATGTCTACCCAGACTGCTAATGTGTGCTTTCCTTCTTGGAAAGCATCTTCGATTTCCTGTGCAATGTAGGTGAATTGGTCCTCTGTGAACCTATGTTGCCTGAAGTCTGCCTGTTGGTGCAGTAGAATTTGTTTTTCTTCGAGGTGCTAACTTAATCTGGTATTGATCATTCTCTCCATAAGCTTTCCCGTGCAGCTTAGAAGGGTCTGTAGCTGTTGGGGTCTATGGGTCTTTGTCCTTTTTAAGGATTAGAACTAGTACTGTTTCTTTCCAGGCTTGTGGTACAATTCCACGCTTCCAGCTGTAGTTCATAATCTTGAGGAGGGCTTTCTTAGCATTAGGCCCTAGCCCTTTAAGCATGTTATTTGTTACCCTATCTTTTCCAGGTGACTTTCTTTGTTTAAGGGATACAATGGCTGCCTCTAGCTCTCTCATGGTGAGGTTTGATGTCATGTGCTCTTCTGGAACAGTTGATATATTTTGGTAAAGTTCTTACTCTTTGGTAATTTCCTGTTTTCTGTCAGGTGGAATATTTATCTGGCTCTCATGTGCGAATTTTGAGCAAAGACATTTGCTGCTTCTCTCTTTGTGAGCATTTTCTCATTTTGTTGTAGGGCTATTTCCTTATTTTTGCATTCCTCATCATTTAAGGCTTTGGCGAGCCTCCATAATTTTCTTCCATCTTTGTCGAGGTTAAGACTTTCTGTTGTTTTGATTAAGCTATTTTTGGCTGAACAGTTTAACGTTTTCCTGTATTTTGCAGAGATAGCTTTGTAGGCGATGTTTGCCTCAACTGTTTTGTCCTTTTCTGCTACATTTCTGGCTTCTGTAACTTGTTCTTTCAGTTCTTTGAGTTCTTCTGTCCAGTACGGCTTATAATCTTTGCTTGCCCCTCGTGGTATTGATTCTAGGGCAGCTTTCAGAACTGCTTTATTAAATATGTCAGCTATTTCTCCACTTCTTTTGTTTTGGGTGTTTATCAAGCCACAGTATTCATCTGTCAGTGCTGAGAACTTGTTGCAGTTGGCATTTTTGTAGTTCCAGCGGGGTAATAGCTTATTGAAGTGGAGTGTATGTTCCATATTAATAATTAGTTTGATCGGTTTGTGGTCACTGCCTGCCAATTGGTTGAGCACAATGCGTTCGATCTTATGGTTGATGTCTCCTGTTGAGAAGGCAAGGTCGGGTGTTGAGGTTGATTGCCATCTTCTTGAGTAGAAACTGCGTGTATCATCTGCTCTATTGATGAGTTGCAGATTTGAGTCAATCTCCCAGTCCTCTACCTCGATGCCACAGGTATTGGCCTCTGTGTAACCCCACCTTTTTGAATGGCTGTTGAAATCACCAATAGCCAGGCAGTTGGTGCGCCTATTCTCCATTGTGGCTAGTGAAAGATCTCTATCTGGGGGTGTATATAGGTTATACACTCTAACGGTCTGGTCATCTATCGTGATGTCAGCTCCTATAATTTCTGCCTGACCGTTTGTAGCAACAGAGAGCTCTCTGCTAGGCAAGGAGTTTCTGATTAACATGAGTACTCCTCCTTTGTGTCCCTCTCTATCAAGCCAGAAGGTTTCATATCCTCTTACAGAAAATCTGTGGTTTGAGTTTAGGTGTGTTTCTTGAATGCAGGCTATGTCAATGTATTCATCGTGTAATTTTTTTAGCGAGCGGTAATTTCTTCTTTAGGACACTTTCTGCGTTCCATTGGAGTATATTGAGTGTTCTTTCCTGGGTGTTTTGGCCAGTCGCATTTTCCCTAATATTCCGCGCCCTGGTTGCACGATGCGAAGATAGGTGACCACCAGTAGCTTTGAGTGGACCCCGTCGAGTCAAGGGGTCCCGCACTCTTCCGACCTGGCGGGTCTCCTTGGGTCGAGCACCATCTCGTTGAGTCATATTTGTGTCTGTCATCTCAAGGTGTGCGTTGCACTATGTTGTGCGCCTTGCGGCCCAGTGCATCCGTCTTCAGCATGCATTTGTTCGGGACTGCTTCCCTAGCCTCTGGTTTTCCGTGACCTTCCTGCAAGGCAACAGTTGTTTGGCATCAGAGTTGTCTCTCCTAGGAGAGCTGTCTTTCTGGACTAACGAATCTTTCCTGGCCGGGTTGGTGTGAAGTTGTTCTTCACTTAGGTGGATTGTCAACCAAGACAATCGTGCTCCTCCTGCACTGATTTTTTTTTTTTGGCAGGGTTTACTCCCTGATTTTAAAGGATAGAGGACAAACAGTGAAGAATGAGGCAAGACAGCATTTAACCCATGTAGTGGGAGTGGATTGGTGCATACCAGAGCGTGTACCACTTGCCGGTGGGTTCTGCATCTACACCTATAGGGTTCCACCCACTCCTCAGCCCATTTAGTCTGACCCCTCACCAAGGACCTGTCCGGCTTGGGTGACCCTGCCAGGAGTAAAACTCCCGACGGCATAGCTCCTGGGATCATTGGGGCACTCAAGCTCTCCAACCAACGGAAAGGTAGGCTTACATGCGGAGAGATAAACAATACAAAGAGAAAATAAAGTGAACAAATACTAATATAAATTAAAATCAGCAACTGCAAAAGACAAAAGTTATTTAAATTGAATACAAAATTAGTAAATGAAATGACACTAAATACCCCAATTATAACCAATTTTCAGGTTTAACAGGGTAGACAAAGATGGAACGAGAAGAGGCATAACGGTCAGCTGTTAAGTGCCCGCTCTCCACCCATCACCTCTTCAAAACAACAACAACAATCAGTGGACCACGTCCATCTTAATCACAATTCGACTTCCGACTTCTGAAGCGGACAGACGTATTTTTGCTGAACTCAAAATACTCAAGGCTGATAGTCCTTTTCAGGACGAGACACAGGGGAGAATTTCATCAAACTACTCAAGTTTTCAGATAAGTTGTTACATTTTTATCTATCTTTAGTATTAGCTTATTGCAGTTAGTTTTAGGTAACTATGTAATTGGTAGCTAGAAGTATTATTATAACTTAGGAATTCTATTAAATACGCTTGATAGACATAATAAATATAAGTGGCGATTCCTTTTTAGTTAGATTTAAGTATTAGCTTATTACATTTAATATCACGTAATTGGTGACTAGTTAAGTATCGCTTGGAATATTAATATAACCCAGAAATTTTACGTCAAAAAAAAAAATAATAGAAACTAAATAGATCCAAGCGCCACGTTGCACTTGGGTGTGTGAGATCTGACAGACATCTTGATAGACACAATTTAAGTGGTGATTTCCTTTGTAGTTTGATGTAAGTATTACATTATTGCAGTTAATATTAAGTTTTAGGGGGCTAATTAACTATTGCTATAAATATTTGTATAATTTAGGAATTGTAGTGAGGAAAAAAATAAAATAAAAAAAACCAAAAACCATAGATTACACTAGTCAACAAATTTTCAAAAGTTATTAGTACCAGAAATTCAATATACCATTTCTTATTGATTTTGACATGCTTGTAGTGAAATTGACAGAGATACAACGGTAAAATACCTCCAAAGATAACATGTAAGGATAAAAACATAATGCGTAGGCTGCTGATAGTACATGATCGCCCACGTTTCCCCAGTTGACATAAAGCAAGGAACTCGACAGAAGGGACCTTGGATATGTTACGCCACAGTCATTTATTGGTCGCTTTTGCGATACCAAGCCTTTGATTTGAATTCATCGGCAGAACGCGGATGTTTGGAATATTACAAAAATTAAAAAGTAACTTTTTCGTAATATTAATGTTAGGAATATAAAAATTAGCTGGCCGGATGGCCCATTCTGAGCAGTGAACTAATATGTTCTTAATTTTACAGACGGATAGATAATATTGAAGATAATGACAAAAGACAGTGTTTTTCACATCAACGACAGACTGTATGGAATAAAAAGTGTCGCTATTTGCACAAAAAAAACACGACCTCGAGACGCAGGTGTTCAAATCTACTTAGTAGGGAAGCGAAGGGACATTGGTGGGAGCTGTGTCTAAATATAACTTTTAACGACAAAATTTTGGAGGGGAGAGAAAGGTTGGTTCAAAAATCAAGTACATTTTGAAAAAAAAAAACAAGTAGAGACGGACAGACTAACAGATAAACATCCATACTTGACTGAAGCATGACTGAAATGACTTTAGGGTAGGAAATTTGAATTTCAAATAAACCTAGGCAGTGATTGGCCACAGACAATCATTTTATCGGCGCTCAGACGCGCAAGTGGGGCCATTCCTCAATAGTTGTTCGATGATAGACACAGTATTTTAAAGTGTGGTGATTTCCAAATGAAAGAAAGTGAAATAAGTTCAGGGACGCCATACTATAGCCAGCAGCTCAGCTGAGTTTTGCTAGCATTTCTGTGTTCTTTATTCATAATCTGGTAAGATCGAAATTATTTCTTTGTATATTTTGAATATTGTTTAATGTACGAGTGATTTGATACTGCCATATCGAAATCTAGCCTTACAAACAAGTAGGGATTTGCTCTAGACCCCCCGCCCAAGTCAGGGTCTAGGGACCAACAATATACATAAACTCCAGCAAGGGTTAGGAAAGACAGATCAAGTGTTGAGAATAATGAAACATATTACCTATCCACTTTTAGGGAAGGAAACTAATAAATATTTTTTCAGAATCTATAGTCTGGGAGGACCTATCTGATGTAAAACCACCATGGTAAATGTGCTGTTTGGTCAGAGAGATCTGACCTGTCTGTATGATGTGGTTGTTGTGTCCGTGTTGTGTCCAGACGTGGGTAGAGAATAGAATTTTGACACATAGCCAATACTTTGATTGCAGAGCTGTGAGTTTCAGCTGTCAACAAGGCGGTGTCCATTCAGTTGGTGATTTTACTCGAGTGTATCTGTGCAGTACGTTGTGACAGAGACCACTATTATTGCCCGCCAGCACGGAGAGGTGGGACCACCAGATTTCAGCACCAGAGCTACATATGCAAGATGAGTGAGCCTCTGGTCTGCTGGAAGTTCACCAACGCCTTTTAGTTACTAATACCCCATAAAATTTCCTGTAATTTACTGGACACTGTGTAGTCAATATAGACAGGTGTGATGAGGCCACCCCAACAGCACAAGCATTAACTATCCTCCCAAGTAGATGACTAATAGAACATTTTAATAAAACTAACTAGTCTAGTACTTATATATGTACACTCTTGCATTTATTATGTAACATTCCATGCATTTCTTTCATAAATTTTAAATCCTTTTTTTCTAAAAAAAAGTTCTGGTCAACATAAAACTTGATCCAGAACAAATAAATGTAATATAATTCTATCAAAAATTTTACACTCTTGAGTTAGTTCAGTGTATTATAATATTTGTTAAATATTATTAGTCTGCTTAAATATCTGTGGGTGTATCTATAATTATCACACCACATTACATATCATTACCCTAGACATTTTACATAGATACATTCATTAGAAAGAAAGAAAATAAGTGTGAGGTCGTAGTGGTAGCAAGAAAGGCCTTCTGTCAATTCACAACTACATTTTATCTCAGGAGCCTTCACAGCTGGCCTCATACATTACATTTAGTAATATCACCATCATACAATACCATCAAACCCACTACAATGCTGATTTTCAAATATCATAATGAAATTCACCAATAGGCTCTGGTTTTTTTGTAAATGATGAATTTACATTACAGTAATCCAAATAATGTATGCTTGTTTAATTCTCTGGGGTGAACAGCTAGTCTTTCTACTTTAGCATTATAAAAATTGTAGTTACATACTCAATTAATTGATATTTCAACATAAAATGATTGAAAAAATAAAAACATTATTTAAAGTTCACATATCATGTTTTTAAAAAGGCACATTTGAACCCATTCCGTCATTATTCAGTCGCTGTTCGAGGTCTCTTTGCTTGCTTCTTGTAGTCATTCGATGAGGTGTCTCTTGTCACAGTCCAACAGTAATCAGCAAGCATTGAAGGGCTCCAAGTGCCTTGATACCTTGTCTCCATAGCAGCAATGTCCTGGTGAAATCGTTCACCATGCTCATCCCTGACCGCTCCACAGTTTGACGTAAAGAAATCCAAATGAGAATCCAGAAAATGAATTTTCAAAGACATGTTGCAGCCAAGACTCTTATACTTCAGAAGGAGATTTTCTAAAATGTCATTGTAATTATCAGATCTGTTGTTTCCAAGAAAATTGTCCACCACTGACTTAAATGCTAGCCATGCTGCGTTTTCCTTGCCATGCAACACGCAAAGAAACTCGTCATCATGAAGAAGTTTTCGAATTTGCGGACCAACAAATACTCCTCTTATTTTAGCTTCACTCAGTCGTGGAAATTTTCTGATGAGGTATTTGAAAGCCTCATCTGTTTTATCAATTGCCTTGACAAAGTTTTTCATGAGATCCAGCTTAAAGGGTGGCAACAAAATCTTGCTGGTGTCGACAAGTGCTGGGTTCTCAACGTTCTTACTGCCAGGCTGCAATGACTGCCTGATTGGCCAATGTCTTCTGATGTAATGGTCATTTCGTGCACGGCTATCCCACTCACAGAGAAAGCAACAGTACTTGGTGTATCCACCATGTAGTCCAAGCAAAAGAGCGACCACTTTTAAGTCACCGCAAAGTGACCAATGATGATGATCGTAGTTTATACACTTCAAAAGCTGCTTAATGTTTTTATAAGTTTCTTTCATATGAACTGCGTGACCAACTGGAATTGACGGTAACACATTACCATTATTCAACAAAACAGCTTTAAGACTCGTCTTGGATAAATTAATGAAAAGCCTCCACTCATCCGGTATGTAATTGATTTTGAGGGCTGCCATTAAACCAGAAATGTTGTGGCACGCAGAAAGGTCACCCTCTTTGAACAAGAATGTAATAAGCAGCTTCTGGCGGTTCCTATACACAGAAATTGTAACATCTTCTGCCAGGAGATTCCACTGTTGCAATCTGGAACCCAAAAGCTCCGCCTTGTTCTTCGGTAAATTCAGATCTCTTACAAGATCATTCAGTTCACCTTGGGTTATTAAGTGTGATTTAGTGGATGTAGTTTGCTCAAAATCTGGGTCGCTTCTGGCACTTTGGGAACTGGTAGGTCATCGCCATGTGGTACCGGGCGTATTGTAGAGGGGATGTTTGGATATTCTAGAGTCCATTTTTTCTTCTTTGATATGCCTTTCCCAACTGGAGGGACCATGCAAAAGTAACAGTTGTTGAGATGATCAGTGGGCTCTCTCCAAATCATTGGGACTGCAAAAGGCATAGCTTGCCTTTTGCCAGTCAACCACAGTTTAAGATTTGGGATGTCAGGTATTGGTAGTACCTCTGGTGAAGGAGCTGTCATGCCCTTTTCAGGGCAGCTCGACCACCTTTGGTCCAAACCTGGCATCCAGCTCTCACCTGTGGCTCCTCGTAGCTGTCAGCATGCGACAGCGGCCACCCCCCGGGAAACGGCTTTGACAATCCGGCTAAACTAGGTGAGGGTAGCCGACTGGTTATAAATCTTCGGTGAGTTAGGGTCTGCTTACCCATGCATGCGAAGACTGGATTCGGTAGACTGCGCGGAAGAAACCACCTGTTGGTTCAACGGGCATGACGGCGATTACCAGCAACGCGCAGTGGAGCGTAAGGAGCAGGGCGAGGCACGTAGAAAGCCCTGGTCATCCACTGCACCTAACTTCATCTCCAGTCGTCTTGACCCTTCTTGCCACTGGATTAAGATGGACCCAGGCGAGAGAGTGAGGTCGACGAATTGCGCAACTCTTCCTTACTTTAAACCAAATCACTGCGCAAGTCACTCTTTCATCCACTCATCCATCCACTCACAACAAGTCCTGTGGCGATGGGCGAGCGGCGAAGCGGCAGGCGTGGGTGCGCTGGCAGTCGTAGTCGCAGACCTACACACAGGCGGCTCAGGCCATATGGCCGTCTTCCACTGATCGGAGCAGCAGTGGGATTCCGCAGCCCCCTGAGTGACTGAGCAGCCCTCTTTAGGAAAGCACTGCTCACCTCCATGGCATGAGGAAGGGGCTAGAAAAGGTGCCCTAAACATTGCCTACTCCACTATTACCTAACCAGCTTACCGCGGTTGGTGGGTAACCTACTTCGGCGGGCGACACATAAGAAAAAGAAAGGACAGATTTTTCCCGCTCATTCTAGGCGCATGGAATGTGCGCACTCTACTTGACAAAGACTTTAACGCAAACAGACCCGAGAGGCGAACTGCCCTGATTGGGAGAGAACTGGCCAGATACAACATTGACATAGCAGCACTGAGTGAAACTCGACTTGCAGGTGAGGGCCAACTTTGCGAAAAGGGTGCAGGTTATACATTCTATTGGAGCGGGAGAGGAACTGAAGAAAGACGAGAAGCAGGGGTTGGATTTGCAATCAAAACAGCACTTGTTGGCAAGTTAGCGGGGCCCCCAAAGGGAATAAATGACCGACTCATGATGGTCAAGATCCCCCTGCTTTATGGACAGAAACATGCCACCATCATTAGCGCGTATGCACCAACTATGACAAACCAGAATGACGTCAAGGATAAGTTTTACGAAGAACTACATGCAGTCATTGCATCAGTTCCTAAAGCAGATAAGCTTATCATTCTTGGTGACTTTAATGCAAGAGTAAGCTCAGATAACATCTCCTGGAATGGCACTATTGGAAGGTACGGCGTGGGTCGCTGTAATTGCAATGGACTTCTTCTCCTCCAGACTTGCGCAGAACATGACCTCCTTGTCACCAACACCATTTTTCGACTTCCTATCCGCAACAGGACCTTCTGGATGCACCCTCGCTCAAAGCATTAGCACCTAATTGACTATGTAATTGTTAGGAAGAAGGACAGGCAAGATGTCCGGGTGACCAAGTCCATGTGTGGTGTCGAATGCTGGACTGATCATCGCCTCATTGTGTCTAAACTTAAAATTCGTATCCAACCAGCCAGGCGCCCTCAGGGGAAGAAAACTCAAAAAAGGCTGGATGTCACCAAACTAAAGAAGACAAAAATTAAACAGTCATTCACTGACACCCTAGAAGACCGTCTCAAATCTATCTCGTTAGACGGCCAAAGTGCGGAAACAAATTGGGCAGCCCTAAGCAAGCAGATCTACAACACTGCTACTGAGGTCCTGGGTACCGCCATCAAGAAACAAAATGACTGATTTGATGAGAACTCAGAGGATATAAAGAAGATGTTGGCTGAGAAACACCATCTCCATAAAGCATATTTAAATGATCCAAAATATACATCCAAGAAAGACGCTTTCAACAACATGCGCAGAATCGTCCAACATAAACTACGCCAGATGCGGGATTCATGGCTGAGTAATAAAGCAGATGAGCTCCAAGGCTTTGCTGACAGCCATGACTTGAAACATTTTTACCATGCACTCAAAGCGGTCTGTGGTCCAACATCATCAGGATCATGTCTCCTCCTTAATACAGATGGAAAAACACTAATTACAGACAAGGAAAAAATTCTCCAACGCTGGGTCGAACATTTATATTATATATAATATTCTGAACCACCCATCATCTATTAACGACGAAGCCATCAACCGACTGCCCCAAATTCCTATAAATGAAGCACTAGATGATATACCAACTCTGGAGGAAACTCAAAAAGCGATTCGTCAACTTTCTAGTGGAAAGGCCCCCGGCTCCGATTCAATTCCCGTTGAGGTCTATAAAGATGGCGGTACAGTTCTGATAGAGAAACTTCACATGATCTTCCAGCAAATGTGGCAGAGTGAAACCATCCCACACAACCTCAAAGATGCGTCAATTATACATCTTTATAAACGTAAAGGTAATCGCCAAGACTGTAACAACCATCGAGGCATCTCCCTATTATCAATCGCTGGGAAGATATTCGCCAGAATCCTTCTTAATCGCCTTACAGCTCATCTTGACAAAGGTCTTCTACCTGAAAGTCAGTGTAGATTCCGGAAAGAACGTGGAACCACCGATATGGTGTTCGCTGCAAGACAGCTACAAGAAAAATGCCAAGAACAGCACTGTGGCCTGTACACAGCTTTCATCGATTTGACAAAGGCGTTCGACACGGTCAGTAGAGAGGGTCTATGGAAGATCATGGCAAAATACGGCTGCCCAAAGAAATTTATCTCAATAGTGCAGCAACTGCATGATGGAGTGCAGGCTAGAGTTCAGGAAAACGGTGAGCTATCGGAGCCTTTCCCAGTCTCAAAAGGAGTTAAACAAGGGTGTGTACTTGCACCGACTCTGTTCAGTATCATGTTTTTTGCTATGCTGACTGATGCTTTCAGAGACGGGGACACAGGAATCAACATCAGATATCATATTGATGGAAAATTGTTTAACCTTAGTAGGCTTCAAGCAAAAACCAAGGTCAAATCACACACCATCAGGGATCTTCTGTTTGCTGACTATTGTGCCCGTAGTGCTGGCTCAGAGGCTGATCTGCAGCATAGCGTGGATAGATTCTCCGAAGCCTAATCCAACTTTGGGCTTACCATCAACACGGAGAAAACAGAAATCATGTACCAACCAGCTCCTGGCACAATTTATACTGAGCCAATCATCAAGGTAAATGGTGAGAAACTGAATGTTGTGAACAGATTCACATACCTTGGTAGCACACTATCACAGAACATCGTCATTGATGATGAGGTGAACACCAGGATCTCCAAAGCCAGCAGCACATTTGGCAGACTATACACCAACGTCTGGCATCGAAGTGACATTAGTCTACAGACAAAGCTGAAGGTGAACAGAGCTGCGGTGCTTCCAGTGCTGCTTTATGCATGTGAAACATGGACTGTTTACAGGCGCCATGTAAAGAAGCTAAACCACTTCCATACAGTCTGTCTCAGGAAGGTAATGAACATCAAATGGCAAGACAAGATCCCAGATACCGCCGTTCTTGACAGAGCTGGTATCCCTAGCATCGATACTTTACTGATGCAGTCACAGCTTCGCTGGGCAAGTCATGTAGTCCGCATGCCAGACCATTGACTGCCAAAGATACTCTTTTATGGTGAGATGCAGAAGGGTAAACGCTCCCATGGTGGCCAAAAGAAGCGCTTCAAAGACACGCTTAAGACTTCATTAAAAACCTTTGACATAAGCCCTGACACATGGGAAGCTGCTGCGCAAGACCGAACTGCCTGGCGCACATCTCTTCATGAAGGTGCAGCTGCATGCGAATCATCCAGAAGAGCAGTAGCGGAACAGCGGAGACAAGCTAGAAAAGACCGTGTAATAAAACCTTCACATGATGCAAACATTCCCTGCCCACACTGTCTGAGATCTTTCCAGGCCCGCATCGGGTTCATCATTCACCTTCGTACTCATAGACTATCCTAACATATTCCTAATAATTGGATGAACAGAGTTTTCTTCATCACCCGTGATGGACGAACAACAAGATGTGCTGCACATGTATTGCAGCATATGTGTGGCGCCCAGCTCTTATCTTGATCTCCTATTCTGCAGCCAAAATACAAACTGTACGACTTCTTAATCACTTTATCTATATTTCGTTTTTATGATACAAATGTCACCTCACCACGTATATAACAGAAATTATTAACACTGTTCACACATGTCCTAGGCATTTCTAACTACGATACTTTTGATAAGGACAAATGCACTAACTAATGGCAAAATTTTATAAGAGAAAAGATATTTATACACAAAGGGGATGTAATCATAGGTAGGATTGCATCATCAACTTCTAGTTACATTTTTATTAGTCATTAGAAAAAATTATGCAATAATCCACAACAGTTGCGTCATATATATATATATATATATATATATATATATATATATATATATATATATATATATATATATATATATATATAAATTGACCGTAATTAAATAAACTAGTAGCATATATCTTGAAAACTAGAGCCAATCAACATTTTTAAATGTTATTTTTGTTTTCAGCACACAAAAATTAGTTAAGATCAGCTATTTTCATTTCTGGTACATTTTGGTTGTTGACTAGTGTTATTAATAACAATAACCAACCATCAAAATATAATGTAAGTAAAACAAATATATTAAAGTTACCTGCCAAAATTCGAACTAGAATTAACTGTTCAACAAGGTCTACTAGACAGGTTTAAAAGTGTTTCTTAAATAATAAAATTATAAAATTAAAAAGAAAAAGAAAGCAATTATATACACAACTTAAGATTAAAGCAGTGAGACTAAGGATAAACATTAAAGTTCGTACAAAACCAGGCACATAATAAAAAGAGTAGTAGCAAATTAAAAGACATGGACAATGCCACCGATAACCAGGACACAGTCCGGGGAAGGAAAAGCGTGGGGAAAGACACATGAAAAGGACAGAACACCAATCCTGACAGAAAATAAAACATGACCACGAACCCTGAAGTCAGAGACACAGAAATAAAGGACAGGATAGAGACAATAAGTGAAAATCTGGAAGGAGGCTCAGAACTAAAAACAACAATAAGTATAAACAATAAAGGCAAAAAGTCAGGAACCAGTACAGCTAACAAAATGTTAGGACCCAATGAAGATGACAATAAGGACAACCAAAAAAACACAATAAAAAGAAATCAGTAAACCAGAAGAGAAAACAAAGAAGACTCCAACTGAAAGGAAACCCCCAAAAAGTTAAAATTACACAAATAGCTGGAACAGAAGCCACGCCTCGTTCTCTCCCGGACGACAAAAGCCTGGTAATCCTGGACAAAGTAGTTGATAAAAAAGCCATTGCCAAAATACAACATTAAAAAAGTGAAATAATGCTAACACTAAATGAAACAGAAAAAATCAAAACTTGTTTACAAGAACTGCAGGAAAAACAAAAATTGATCCAACTGGCACACAACATAAAAATACAAATAGAAATTTCAAAAGAAACCAGAAGATGAGTTGCAAAAATAACAGGTATAACGCCAGCCAACCCTCAAGACAGTACAGGGAAAGCTAAAAAAAAAAACACAGAGCCTTCATTCCCCCAGTTTTGCAAGCATGAAATTTTTAAACTGTCAGCACTGAAAGAAGAAAATGAAATGATACTAGTTAAATTATCTGAACTGAAAGAGGATAATGAAATTACACTAAAAAGGATAGAGAATCAGAGACAGGAGATTAACATAGACAGAGAAGCAATAGAAACGGAAAGTGGCAAACAAAAGCAGGAAGCGAAATGGAAAGATTGGGTAACAGAAACCATCAAGCTCATTGAGAGAGTTTTGATAGAGGAAAGAACTTAAGAATCGTCACAAAACAAAGTATTGAAAAAGTCTTAAATTACATAAAAGAATCACCACGAAGAGTAGGCCTTATGCCTCAAGCAACTGATAGGGCCAATACAAACTAAGAGCAAACTTATAGTTCTAACACAAAACAAAAGGGATACTAGTTAATTTAAACAACGGATAAGAAAGGATGTAGAATTAGTCAGTGGAATTGTAGGGGTATCAAAACGAATGTTGCACCCCTACTAGCAGAGACAGGAGGAACTAACACTATAAATGCTCTTCAAGAGACACTTTTAAACCAAAATAGTAGATATAGTTGTAAGGGCTTTATGACACTTAGGCACGATAGGAAAGAAGGTAGAAGAGGGGGTGTCGCAGTCTTAGTTTACGAAACATTTAAAATTATAGACTGGGAAGTATATGATACAACCACAATAGAAGGTATCCAGGTTACTATAGCAGCTGAACCAAACAATCTAACAATCTTAAATATATACGCTAAAAATGGCACAATTAAAGATAAAGAAATACTAGCCATAAGCACCAGACTAGGCCCCAAAACAGTCATAATAGGCGATTTTAAATCCCATCATTATGCTTGAGGTGGACAACACGCAGACAATGCAAGAAAGCGCCTACTTGACTTTATAGAAAACAGTGACCTGCTAATACTAAATGATGGAACTGCAACTATAATTAATACAAAAGCTAACAGGGCAGACTCAGCAATAGACATAAGTATAGCAACTAACAACCTAGCGAATGTAAATTGGTAAATGTTACAAGACACAAACTCAGATCATCTGCCCATTATAATAACCATGCATGAAAACGTCATTCCAAACCCAGAACCAGAGAAACCGACTTTCAATTATAAAAAAGCAAACTGGGAAGCCTTCCAATCAGAGCTGGAGGTGATGGAATATAAAGACATGAAATCAGATGATGCTGACTTGTGGGCAGACACACTGACCAATGAAAGTCTTAAAAATAGCAATAAAATGTATACCAAATAAAAATATGCCACATCACCTAAAACCAATAAAAGACATTAATAAATGTCGTGAATTCTGATTCACAACACGTCATTCATACCACAACCGCACGCCATACTTTATTACAGTGTATGCTCGACGGACCAATGAAATGGCCTCATTATTCATGTTGTTTACAAACGATTATGCATTCAACATGGCCAGTCTCAAATCTGTGTAACCCAATTGGAAATGGAGGTAAACTACAGCATTATGAGCGAAGTACCGAATGGAAGAGGTAAGTAAATTTATAATAGGACTGTTACCGTATAAGTACGTGTAAAGACTTCCACAAAAATTATTATACTAATGGAGAAATCTCGAGTGGAATGCATCGAGACATCAGGCAAGTCGAAAATTTTGCTGTTTAGGTTACGCCTAGGAAAAGATGGACGTATGAAAGAAAAAGACAATTATCTAGAAAGATAAAGACTAATCCAGGGCGTACTTTAATCCTAAGATGAAGAAAATCGGCCCAGGCATAAGGAAGATATTTAGATTCCTGGTTTTCCATACATGCACATCTGGACAAAAGTATGCAGGTATTTGAGTATGCAACACACTTCAGCATTACTGCGTTCCGTGTCGTTCGGCCATGACCTATTTAAAGCATTGCGCTCGTTCGGAGGAAGGCCATAGTATGTTCAAAAACTACAATAGAGTGATAGTCTTTCAGCGGGACTTCCTTTATCTTCTGCATCTGAGAGCAGACTGTATGACCACTAACAGCTTGACTGTATGTACTTGAGGGTAAGAAAGAATGTATAAATATATATATTTCTAATTAATTCATCAAATTGTGCTTTAGA
The DNA here is from genome assembly GCA_024509875.1 of Oreohelix idahoensis. NCBI lineage: Eukaryota > Metazoa > Mollusca > Gastropoda > Stylommatophora > Oreohelicidae > Oreohelix > Oreohelix idahoensis. Next base: position 266,029 of record JAMPIV010012239.1, on the reverse strand, counting down.
AAGTGTGTAGATGTGTTTTAAACCACTGTGTAATTTCTTGAGGCAAAGCCAAGCCTATTATATTCAGATAAATTGAGTATTGCAGCGGAAAGTGTGTTCATAGTTTTAGAAAAGCATTTAAAGAATTATTTCTTGAAAGAATGGAACACACACCAGGAACAAAGGAAAGGATGAAAGGAATTGCATTACTGTATTGTTTAAGATATCACATAGTATTTTCCACAAAACCTAATAACTGTATGGAGGCGAAACATGGACAGATAGCTATAATCAAGGAATTGGAGAAAGATTATATTTACAATGAACTGGATTGTGTTATTACTGATTTATTATGCCCTATGCGTCTTCCTGCACCCTTTCTGAAACTGTCTCTTCTCATCCACTACATCTGTGATAGAGAGAGATAGGTATACATTACAGTGGTTAACACATTATATTTCAGTTTATATTCTGTACCACACGTAAAGAGCCAGGTCAAAACTGAAGGAGCTAGTGGTGCAAGCGCCCTTTTTGTCTAGAGGGACAGCCACCCAGTATCCTAGGCCTGGAAGAATCTCATGTGATGTTTCTATCCAGAACAGTATTGTGCCAGAAGTCAACCAAGAAGAGCAGATAAGTGGCCATCCATGGCTACTGTCCAGTGTACAAAAGCTATACCACAATAAAACATAATGATGACATATCAGTGCATCTAGATAGGCAAATCCCTAATCAGTGATTGACTGTAATTCAGTAACTGTGAAAAACGTTTATTGATCCTTAAATAGAGACAGTATACAACTAAATTTAGTCCATCCAGGCAAGAAGAACTATCAGTATAAATATAAAAACAGTAGTTAGTTGTGAACAGTTTATAAATGAGTTTATTTTTTAAATGTTGTAATCAATTTTGAGTTCAGTAAAGAATTTTTACAAAGAAAAGAAAACGTGTACAAAATAAATTGTAAATTTTACCAACAGACTTAATTGGATTATTTAAGTTAAGTTACAGTTCTTGTTGGTTAATAGTTTAGTTTAATACCCCTAGCTTTATAAACAGAGGAGGATCTTGAGAGGAGCATTTAGGAACCTAGGATAATACACTATCATCATACCTAGGAACTTATATAGCTTGATCTTACCTTTGATGTCCATACACCCTTACTCTTTTCAGAGAAGGGGGTATTGCTTATAAGACCAGTCTCTTATCTGGCACTATCCTGGTATCATCTGATACAACTTTGTGTCCAGGATATCCTTCGTTTCAAACAATACTACACCCCCTCGTGACAATAAGAAAAGAAAAACTCAGTGGAATAAAGAATCAGTTGCCGTGTGGAATAAAAGATGTGCAGAAATTCATGAGAGAAGAAAAATGGCCTTACAAAAATATAGAATTAACAGAACAGAAGAAAACTATGATGAGTATAAACATATTAGGAATGAATCTAACAGAATAATATTTAAAGCCAAAAAAACTAACTGGAAGTAGCTTTGTCAGTCACTTAAACCTAGCACTCAAATTAAAAAAGTATGGAAAAAGCTTAAGACAATCAAATGGAACAATAAGAAAACAATAATGCCAACAATCAAACTACCAAAGAGAGCAGAAAGAGATAAAGAAAAAGCTAATGCCCTTGCTGAGTATTTCTATAAAGTCAGTGCAAAAAGTAGTTTTGGACAGGAGAAAAATGAGAGAAAATAAAGACGTAGGATACAGTTTTCAAAGGAACTACCAGAACAGATAGATGAAACAAACTATTTAGATGCTGATATAACAGAGGAAGAAGTAACTAGTGCAATAACAGACAAATCTAATACTGCCTCAGGGCATGATATAGTAATGAAATCCTTAAGAAGGTACCCCCAAAAATAATAAACAAAATAAATTCCCTCTATAACAAAATCTGGTGCTTAGGAAAGATACCAAATGCATGAAAAGTAGCTAAGATAGGACCCATCCTAAAACCCAATAAGGAAGCTCATGATGTAAGTTCATATAGGCCTATCTCCTTAACATTACAACTAGGTAAAATACTGGGAACTGTTGTTAACAAAAGAATTAAATTCTACCTGGAAAAAAATCAGTTATATAGTCCAAACCAGTCTGGGTTTAGAGCGGATAGAAGTACAGTAGACCAGATTGTAAGATTAGAACACGATGTAAAGCTAGGGTTCAAGAGAAAAGAGAAAACAGTGGCGGTCTTTTTGGATGTCGCTAGAGCATATGATGAATGCTGGAGAAATGGAGCTCTTTACAAAATGAAAAAGATTGGCATTACTGGTAAAACCTATAGGTATCTAGAGAACTTTTTTCAGGACAGGTATTTTGCTGTACATGTGAACAATGATAAGTCAGATGTATACGACCAACAGAATGGGATTCCTCAGGGATCAGTGATTTCACCTTCAATTTTCACTATAGCTGTAAATGATTTAGCAGATGAATTTAACGACATTAAGAATGCAGTATCACAATTTGCAGATGACAACATTAGATAATCCCTGAGGGACCGAGGACTGGACCGGAACCAGGCCAAAAGAAACACAGCTAACAGGATAACATATCCCAGAAGGCTAGACATCATATATCACTACCCAGGGGATCAGGGGGAGTATATCATTATTGTACCCACTATTTCTGACAAAATGCCATCCAAAATATTCCCTGTATTGTGTATGAACACGGTACCTTTAGAACTAGAGGCGAACGCCACACCTCATATCTACTCCGGCCCCCAAGGTAGATGAGGAACCGGCCCCCAGGGTAGAAGAGGAGAAAAGTGTTTAATAGATTGTTGTAGTGCGCTATTTGGCGCCAATAACACATTTTGTTGTGTTTTTTTTTTGGTTTTTTTTTTAAGTATAGTTTATTTGCTTTTAAATTTCATTTTACAAAACTTTGCATTTTACAACAAGGAGTATAAGAAAAATACAATTTATGTAATGACTCACGTGCATTCACCCCTTTCTTTTGTACACATACATACACGAATCAGGTCAAATCACAATTTAGATTAGTAATACCTTAGTGATAAGCACAGATTTTCCCTTTTTTTGACACTGTTGGGCGTGTACCTCGTATATTACCAAAAAAGGGAGGAAAAAGAAAAAGAAAACAAAAATGGGGGAGATTGAATGGACATTGTTGGTACATGTGTCATACAAATAGATGCTTGAAACATTTCTTTGTTTCCCTAGGCGAAAACACAAAACACACGAGGCTTATTAAATTTGTTTACATGTTTCAAGTCTCTTTTCCCATCATTTTTCTCCTTTCCAATTTTTAATCGAGGAAGTTGAGGGGAACTGCGGTAAGACGTGGAGTACAATGGATGGGTTTGAAAACAAATCGAAAAAAGGTGATTCGTCTTACGAGGACAAAAGACAAAGAAAATAGTCTACGTTACGGCCACAAGGCCTTCGTCAGGAAAAGAAAGACAGTGAAGGCTAGATAGGATAAGACGGTTCTCAAGCTGTTCTCGGCTGGCAGTGTCAGAGGAGCAGGATCGGATCGCAGTGACCTGGATGTCGATGGGACCATAGTGGTCAGGACCATTGAAGTGTGTGGCAACTGGTGTGGACTTTTGTTGAGAGATGTCATTTAAGTGCTGGCTGAATCTGTCCCCAAGTCGTTTGCCTGTTTGGCCAATATAGGTTTTGCAGCAACGTTTACATGTGATCGTATAAATGACATTACGCGATTCACACGTGAAGCTACTAGTGATGGTGTACGTAGCCTTAGGAAAGGACACCGCATGGGGTGTCTAAAACCAGCCGGTCTCAACACTTTCCACACCTTTGTCTGAGGTCACCCTTTCCTCTCTTGCTCTATTTTGACTCTTTCCACTCTTATCCTATTCTTCTATTGTTATGCCATCCTCCATAATATTTCCTCTTCTATTTCCAGTCCACACTTTTATTACGTTTGGGTATTTTGTCGTTTTTTAGTTTTTAGTTTTTAGTTTCTTAGTATGTATTGTGTACATCCGGGGTCAAGAGTCACTTCCTTTTCAGCCAAGCGTGATAGGACTTCGATGCTTCGCCTTCAGGGAAGTACCTAGGTTTTATTTATTTATTTTGTTTTATATTTATTTTTATATTCATTTAAGTTCTTATGTCTCCTATCTAGCCTTCACTGCCTTTCTTTTCTTGACGAAGGCCTTGTGGCCGTAACGTAGACTATTTTCTTTGTCTTTTGTCCTCGTAAGACGAATCACATTTTTTCGATTTTTTTTCAAACCCATCCATTGTACTCCACGTCTTACCGCAGTTCCCCTCAACTTCCTCGATTTTATATATATATTTTTGACTGCACTGTGTCTCTGTTATCTCGTATCTCTATCTATCTACCTGCTTATCCCCCTGATCGTATCCTATCTCTTCTTTTTCAGTATTGCATATTATTTTATATCCTATTTATTTATTCATTTTCGTATTTCCCTACTCTTCCTTCATACCTTATATTACCGCACTCTACCCTATTTATTTATTTATTGTTTCATTAGTCTCCATTTTCATTTATCGTTTTCTAGCCTATGTTATTTATTATTTATTTTATATTTTACGTTTTTTATTTTCTGAACGTTTTACTTTTCCCCACTATGCCCTCTCTTAAATATTTTATCAACTCTCTCCGTGTGTCGGTTACCACCAGCTTCAGCTCCCTACCTCCTGATATATCCCGTGCTGCTATTGACTTTGCGTTCGTTACTTTCAAGAAAACCAGATTCTCGTCTCATCTCCACTTTATTCACACCTGCCTCCACCACAAAATTCTTCCCAATGGATTCTCTTCCAATTTTCATCCATCTGCTGGTACACTCAATCCTAGGGAACAACGTCTCCTACAACGAATTGAGACCAGATGTGGCTTTCAACGTATGCGCGTAGTGGCCGCAAGTCACTCCCGCCTTTTGTCAGACCTCAGTGCCCAACAGACCCAACTTCTGCTTCACTTACGTTGTCTCACCTCCAAAAACTTCCCTTTCTACTCTAATGATACGCACCATTATCCACACACTGAACCGGCAGCTGCATGAATTCCTTTCCACATCCAAACACCATAAACTATCCCGTCTCATCCCTACCCCCATAGCTACCCCTCCATCCTCCACTCCATCATGCACTCAGGTAGTCTGCATCCCCCCAGATCTACCCCTCTCTGAGGGAGAGCGCTCTGTTCTTAGTAAGGGCCTAAAATGTGTTCCTCTTCGTCCGACCCTAGACCAATACAATCTCCTCCAGGATGTTCATCGGTTTCACCGTCGCATGAGGCTGAAGTTCCATTTTAGAGAGGAAGACAGCACTCCGCAGTCTCAGGCTGAATCAGACATCTTCGCACGCTTTTCTGACTCTACTAAACCCCCCTTTACACCTAAACCTGGGGCCTCTCATGCCCTGGACCTGTATATCAAGAACACCATCCATGACATTCAGCAGCTCCGCCCTCGTAGTTTGCATTATTCCAATCTCACTTCGGCAGAGTCCCGCGCTCTCTCCCTTCTTCGCCGTAGAGACGACATTGTCATCAAACCGGCTGACAAGGGAGGAGCCATTATCGTCTGGCAGAAGGACTTATACCTAAGTGAAGTTAAAAACCAGTTGACCAATTGCTCTTTTTACAGGCCCAGGACCAGCGATGCGACTGTCTCTAACAATCGCATTGTACACAACACTATTAAACAGCTCATCACTAGTAATGCTCTTCCTCCCGAATCTTCTCGTCTTAGGATTCATGACAGCTCTTTGGGCAAGCCTGTATTCTACATGCTCCCCAAAATTCACAAGATCGACAACCCTGGCAGACCTATTGTCTCAGCCTGTTCCTGTCCTACTGAACACATTTCTGACTTCCTCGATAGCATTTTCCAGCCTATCGTTGAGAATCTTCCCTCCTTTCTCAAAGACACCAATCATGCTCTTACAACTTTCTCCTCTATCCGACTCTCAGCAGACCGCTCCTACCGTCTTTTCTTGTTAGACGTCTGTTCTCTGTACACCTCTATTCCCCACTCTGATGGTCTCCGAGCTCTTCGGTTTTTTCTTGACCAACGCACTTGCCCTTCTATATCCACTGTCACTCTTCTCCGTCTTGCTGAACTCGTCCTTCAACTGAATTCCTTTCAATTCAATGGTCAGTTTTTTGACCAAATTAGTGGTGTTGCCATGGGAACTAAGATGGGTCCTAGCTATGCCTGCCTGTTTATGGGCCCCTTGGAGCATCAGCTATGGCAACAATACTCCGGTCCTTTCCCCGGGTTTTACCGCAGATATATCGATGATGGCATAGGTCTCACAGATATGTCTGAGACTGATTTATATCGCTTCATCGACTTTGTCAACCACTTTCACCCCACCATCAAGCTCACCTCCCTCGTCTCCACAGTATCTGTCAACTTCCTTGACATTACTATTTTCACAACTTCTCCGCCTCCGCCGTTTGTGCCAAGACGACGATGACTTCCGAGCAAATGAGATGTTGGATTTCTTCCGTAGCAGACTTTATCCGGAACATGTTCTCACCTCTGCTCTCCAACGTGTGCTCCCCATCTCTCGTCAGGAGGCCCTCATACCTCACTATAAATCCCCTTCAGATAGAGTCAAATTAATCTTGAACCATCACCCTAACAGTACTGTGTTGCTGTCGTTTTTGACGGAGTCATAATGGGTAAATCTACTTTATACTTTTGTCGTTTTGACGGAGTCATATAGGTAAATCTATTTAATACTTTGGTTGTAAAATTTTGTTAGTCGAAGTTGGATAATTGGGTATTAACTTCTATGACAGGTTGTTTAAAGGGTTATCTTCTCTTTCTTTCAATCGTTGTCGTTGATCTGTCTGAACATGATCATTTTTATGCTGTCTAGGCATGCGCAAAGTTCTGAGCGCGAACTGTGACTTCCGTCATCTTGATTGTGATCTGGGCTGTCGGACGATGATGTCCGTTTGTGATTTTCCTCTATATCATCATGAGGATTGGGAAGTTTCGATATGACTGAAATGTCAATGTTTTCCCCAGTGATTGTTTGTTAAGTGTGTATCCGGAAGATTCTGTATGAAGGCAAATGACATTTTTATTACTATGCCTTTGGCTGCAGAACATTTGAACTTACCTATCTGTCGAGTGAAGCTCACAGATCTTGAGAGACAGAATTTCTTCTTTGCTTCTAGTTCTAGCCAAATGAGACTATGTGTTTTCAAGTGAACAGAAGCATAATGATGATGATAAATTATTGTGGACGCCGCAGGTTGGCGGTATATATATATATGTTTAGCATGGTTTGATCGTGCCTGCTAAAAAATGGATACACAGCTGTCTACACATTGAGGCCCTGTATTACGGCCAATATTTGCAGCAAGAGGAAATATATCTGGCGAGCCATGCCAGTTGAACAACAGCCTTATGTATTATTGCTACGCAATTTAGGAGCTCGTTTGTTGGACGACAGAGCTAATTAAGTACCTGACGCGCTGAGTCAATGGTACGGAAGCTACATTACATATTGTAACATTAGGACAGATGATGTTTGGGTATGTCCTAGTTGATGTATGATGCAAGCCTTTGATTACCAGACATTTACCAGTCATTTATTATCTATGTGAAGTCCTTGATCTCGTCGATTTGACTGTCCTGTTGATGCTACTGTCAGTTTCGTAAATAAATGTTTGAAACGTGCCAGCAGTCTTCAATCCATCATTGACTACTGCATGTGAGTGTATGGGTGCATTATTGACTTAACTAAGAGCCTCAAGCATTCGGGTTCTTGTCTACACCCACACTCAGCACATCATAATACCAATATCACAGATCTACAACATGTACGCTGTTTACGGTGAGGGACCATAGTACCCCTGGCAGCGCCTCACTCTGGTGGCCGTTAAATTCCTGGACGTTACATTTCTGTGACCTACATCGACACTCCAACATTACACAGTCCAGGTGATAAACGACACGTTCACTCTGCCAGCTTTCACATCACTTATAAACAGTACGTTACATTTATGGTGGCCGTTACAAAACAGACGGTTACTTTTATGGTGGACCAGATTTGTGGGTTTTCTACATTTTCAAGACAGTGGCAAATAGGTCAACAACTGAGCTGACTCACATAAACACTGGCGTTGGCATTTTTTTGTTACTGCTACATGGACCACAACTGCATTCTAAGCTATCAAGTCACATCGTTACCTGTCAACCTAAGATTGTAAACAGTACCGCTGGTTGTTTACACTACATTCTACAAACATATCGACGTTGGATTTTCTAGTCTCAACTGGTGTCGAGTATGATTTTCGCAGCTACACTTTGGAGACCACCAACGGGCTGATCACCCGTTTGCCAGTCACTTCGATTACGGAAACAACAGCAGATGGATTGATTTGCCATTGCCCTAAAGACGCCAATAGGCGTGATGGGAAACAGTGGCAAAGAAAACCTATCTGCTGTTGCCCTAAGACGCCACTAGGCGTAATGGCCACTGACTGCTTTGACGGTCGGTGGCTAAGGACGGAAGAAGAAGAAGAAGACTTTGGAGACCACTGTCTTTTATGAAGTTACGGTGACCTTCAACGGTGGATCGTCTACCAATGTTGTTGACAGTAGTACCGCATTATATTGCATCTTTGCGGCTATTGAGGAGTGGGCTAAAAGATAAGTGGCCGGTTTTAGTGTGTAAACTGTGCCTTTATTTTGTGTAAAGCTGAGCTGTCCTCTAAACACATTCTACATATTGTGTATTTATATATGCCATGCATGTTTTTTGTATACATGTTTTTGTTTACATGTTTATTTAGTGTGTATTTCAGCGGGCTGGTTGGGTAAGGAGACTCCGATAGAAAATACCACGTGATAGAGGTTCTATCGTGAGCGTTTTCTGTAGGATTACGCATATTTCCCCAGTGGAAATTGCGAGCAACCTGTGTTGCTACTTTTCAGGGTTTTTTTTTCTTAGCTGTGACGAGATGTGTTAGTGTTGTTTTCGTTATTTTTTTCCATTCTTTGATTTACGATTTGTTTTGTTTGTATCTGTTCGTCTCTCCTTACTTTCATTTATTTCTATACACCTTTTTGTTTATAACAGTGTTGTCATTTGTTTAATTTTCGCAGTTATCATTGTAAAATTTTACAACATTAGATTCAGTTAAGCTTTATTTATTATTTGACTTCTGCGAACGTTTTCGGTTGTTGTTTTGTATTCTTGTCTTTGTATTTATTATTGTAATACATTGTTGTCATACAGTCTATAGATATACTTGATCATTGACTATTAGTATTAATATCATACACTTTTCAGATAAAGGTTACTTATAATGATAATATTATAGAGAAACAAGGTAACTATACAAGGTCTTTGATTAAGACTTGTCTCTCAAAGAGAGTGAAATAAAGTGAAGTGAGTATACAAGTCTAGTATTACAGACTTGTCTCCCATCAAGGTGGGATAGGTGATTTATTTAATTTTTCAGGTCGGATCTCACATAGTTAGACATAATGTCTACACTGGACTTCTTTATTGAACAAGGGAAAGCCCTTGGGAAGACAGGTGAGAAGTTAGAAGAATTCGCACTTGCTCAATATGCCAAGGCACAGAAGGCTGAAGAGAAAAGGATACAAATGCAGTTGGATAGAGAAACTGAAGATAGAAGAATACAGCATCAAGCTCAAGCTGCTGCTGAGGAGAAAAAACTTCAAGTTCAAGCTGCTGCTGAAAAAAGAAAATTGCAAGCTGCTGCTGAGGAGAAAAAACTTCAAGCTCAAGCTGCTGCTGAGGAGAAAAAGCTTCAAGTTCAAGCTGCTGCTGAGGAAAGAAAATTTCAAGCTGCTGCTGAGGAGAAAAAACTTCAAGCTCAAGCTGCTGCTGATGAGAGAAAATTTCAAGCTGCTGCTGAGGAGAGAAAATTTAAAACTGCTGCTGAGGAGAGAAAATTTCAAGCTGAGGCTGAAGAGAGAAAAGCAAAAAGGGAACATGATGAAAGACTCGCAACTTTGGAGATAGAGAAATTGAAATTGATGAATGCGGGTGCTCATCAAGCAACTTCGGATACAACAAAGGAGAAGTCTAATAAGATCAAATTACCTCATTTCAATCCTTTAAAGGACGATATAACGGATTATCTTGATAGATTCGAATTTTTATGCGATACGCATAAAATAAAAAAGGAAAAATATGTCGAACAACTGATGGAATTTTTTTCAGGTGAACCAGTAACTACTCTTATGACAATAGAGGAACATGATAGGACCAACTATGATGTTGTCAGAGCAGCATTGCTTAAAAGATATCAACTAAAAGAAGAAGATTATCGTCTTCGTCTTAAGACAATGTTGCCAGAAAATGGAGTGGATTTCTCTGACTTTATTATAAAGATACGTCGTACATTCACACGTTGGATTGAGTTGTCTCAGACTGAAAAAAACATATGAAGGCCTAATGGACTTATTACTTCGAGACAAGGTTATGTCATCGGTCAACGAATCTTTTCTTGCTTTTCTTCATGAGCGTAAACCTAAAAACATAAAAGACATGGAGGAATATTGTTGCCAGTACGTAACTGCGCATCCCCATGCTACAGTTAGCAATTCTAAAGTGAAAGAAGGGTTGCCAGTTGCTTCGGCAGCACCATATGGCTCTAATTACAATCGTAAATTTCAAGGTGCTAAGCAAAGCTTTAATAAGAAGAGTAATCAGAATTACACTCAATATCAAAGCAATCCATCACACAGTGGGTTTTCTTCAAAGAATTGGAGACGAGCTGATAGTCCTCGTAATGTTGGGTCTAACAATTTTAGACACTTTCGCAAAGGTTATCACAATAGAAACTATCCGAGTTTCTCTTCTCGAGATAATTATCCTCGCCGTCAAGAATATTACGATGATGGTTATGGAAACTGTGATGCAAACCAGAATAATGGTTATGATGGGCAATATAATGATAATTACAGGGGAAATAATAATCGCGGCAGACCTAGACATAACAAAAGGAAATCTTATCGTCAGGCAAACGCTGCACAACATGAGTCTCAGGAAGCCTGTAGTCAAGTGAACGATAGTAGAAACTCTAATGCTATCACTGGCTCTGCTTTCGATTTTGGGAGAGCAGCTAAGTGCCCCCAATGCTCAACATTGTTCGAGCCATCTACAGTATCTACCCTAATTTGTGGTCACCCTCTTCCCGCTCTTCCTGCTACAGTTGCGCATGACGGGAAAGGATCTCTTATTTTAAATAGAGGTCTAGTGAATGATAATCCAGTCTCAGTACTTTTTGATTCTGGATGTACTACTATTGGGGTTAGGCAATCTCTTATAGATCCTTGCTGTGCCACGGGGAAGGTGGTTAAGTGTGTGACATTTGGTGGATCTTTGGAAATATATCCTACTGCTATCATCCACATGGATACTCCCTTCTTTACAGGAGATGTCCACGCGTGTCTTCTTCCTAATCCTATTGCGGATCTTATAATCGGTCGTATTCACGGGGTTAAGGAATGTACCCCGCAGCAAATTGCTGCTTGGGAAGAACATAATATCCAAACAGCCAATGTGGTTGTAACAAGAGCACAAGCTCTTGTTCCTTCAACTTCATCTAATGATAGTAATGAAGTTGGTAGCCAAGATGATCACTTGGTGATTTCACATGACTCGTTTGTGAAACTACAAGAAGAAGACTCTTCTCTAAATAAATACTTTCTTCTCGCTAAAAACGGTGATCCGAATCAAAATACAATTCACAAATCGTATATCACTATGAAGAATGGTATACTAGTACGTATGGTACAACACTCAGACAAATCTATGCACTCTCAAATTCTTGTGCCCAAAAGTATGAGAGCCTTAATTCTTCAACATGCACACGATTCTCAGTGTGCTGGACACATGGGTTTTTCTCGCACTAAGTCGAGAGTTCTAGCGGCTTTCTTTTGGCCATTCGTAAACAAAGACATACGAATTTATTGCCGATCTTGTAAGATTTGTCAAGAAGTCAAATCTAGAGGTCCACGACATGCTGCACCTATCCAGGCTGCAGACATTCCTATTCGACCATTCCAGAAGATGGCAATAGATATTATTGGCCCTTTTAAGATTAAGTCAGCCAGAGGACATCAATTCATCCTAACATGCGTCGACATGTGCACACGTTGGCCAGAGGCTATACCTCTAAAGAGCATATCTACTGCCGATATCGCAGACGCTCTTTGGCTAATATTTTCTCGTTTGGGTTTTCCCAGAGAAATATTGTCAGACCATGGTACTCAATTGATATCAGACACTATGTCGCAGGTGATGTCTATCCTAGATATTAAAAGGTCTCTCAGTAGTATTTATCACCCAATGTCTAATGGGTTAGTTGAACGTCTTAATAGAACACTTAAGAACTTACTTGGCAAGATTACTGAGGATCATCCTCAGGATTGGGACAGGGTTTTACCCGCGGCTCTCTTTGCCTATAGAGAGGTCCCCAACGAACATACAGGGTTTTCTCCCTTTCAACTTGTTTTTGGCGCGCAACCGCGCGGTCCTATGTCCTTGCTACACGATTTGATAACTGCCGATAATATTGACAATGACACTCAATCTTCATATGAGTATGTCATTGCTCTCAGGCATAAGATTATCGAAGCATGCAAGTTAGCGACTTCATCCTCCGAATTTGCCAAAGAAAAGGCGAGGCAATTCGCTAATAAGAAGAGACGCCTACGTCAACTTTGTCCTGGAGACAAAGCGTTTGTCTTACTTCCTTCGAGGGAGAACAGACTTCTCATTGCATGGAAAGGTCCATATAGAATAGTCTCAAAAAATTTCCGATGTCGACTATGTTGTCGATATTGATGGAAGGCATAAAACCTTCCATATAAATATGCTTACGGAATTTATTGAACGACCAGACTATTTGCAGCCTATTTTCCAGGCGACGGACGATTCTCCAGTCCAACATGGTCATATCTCATCCTTGTCGGTTATACAGGAGGAGGAAACAACGTTTTCAGATGTTAATCTACCTCTTCCTATGATTCCACTCAATTCTACGGAATCATGGAGAAACGTTTCGGTTTCTTCTAATTTGTCTTTTGAGGAACAGCGTCAAGTATCTTCCTTGCTACAATCATTTCAGGATGTCCTTACCGACATTCCTGGACACACACATATTATCAAACATGACATTATACTTACTGATCATAATCCGATCAGAGTAAGACCATATCCTATCCCTATTCATTTCCAAGCGCAAGTCGAGAAAGAATTGGATGAAATGATACAATTGAAAATAATTGAACCATCCACTTCAGCATACTCTTCGTCCATGGTTATTGTTCGAAAGAAAGACAATAACATACGTCTTTGCGTCGATTATCGCAAATTGAACCAGGTTACGAAGTTTGATGCTGAACCTATGCCTTTATTGGAAGATCTACTTACTAGACTTTCTAAATCGCGATTCTTTACTAAACTTGACTTGTCGAAAGGCTATTGGCAAGTTCCGTTAACTGAACGCGCCAAACCTTTCACTGCTTTCTCAACACCTAGGGGTTTGTATCAATGGAATTTTATGCCTTTCGGGCTGATGAACGCCCCAGCTACTTTCGTACGCATGATGCGTCGAATTCTCTCATATCGTACAGATGTCATCGCATACTTGGACGACATCTGTCTTTTCAGCGATACTTGGGAAGAACACTATTCGGGTTTAAATGAGTTACTGTCTACTCTACGCGAGCATAATTTGACTGCAAAACCCTCTAAAGCCTTTGTTGGGTTTAGTGAAATCTCTTTCCTAGGTCATCGTGTTGGTCATGGTCTATTGAAGACAGAGGACCAAAACATTTCTAAGATATTAAATATCTCCGTTCCTAAAACAAAAAAGCAAGTACGTAGTCTCTTGGGATTAATACAATTCTACGGAAGATTCATTAAGAATCTGTCCTCCATTATGGCACCTCTTTCAACTTTATTGAAAAAAGGTTCTCCTAACATGGTGCGCTGGTCCCAAGAATGCCAATCTTCATTGGATCAGATTAAGAATTTGTTCTCATCTCCTCCTATCTTACGACTACCATCGATTGATAAGACTTTTGTCCTTCGTAGTGATGCCTCTTCCACTGGGATCGGGGCGGCACTTATGCAGGAGTATTCAGGAACTCTGCATCCTGTGATGTATATCTCTAGGAAATTGAATGCGGCAGAAAGGAACTATTCGGTTCTAGACCGTGAATTGTTAGCTATGGTCTGGGCCATTCTTAAGCTACAAAGATTCCTTCTAGGCGCGCATTTCATTATGGAAACCGACCAAAAAGCTCTTACAGCTATGCAGAACAAGGATTTGAAGAGCTCGAGATCTACTCGATATGCTATTGCTCTTCAACCTTTTCATTTCACGGTGCGGGCTATCCGTGGTTCGGATAATGTGATGGCGGACATACTGTCTAGATGCCCACATGATTCCACTTAAGTCTTGTGTCCTAGATTTCATGATACATTTCCAGACTCATGTCTGTTCATAATATACATTAATACATTTGTTTCACCTTAGATTAGTAAATTGATTGTTTTCTTTCTCTATTACTATCTTTGGTGTAATGTCGAAGGTTAAGGTTAACATAAAATAAAGGAAAAAAAAATAAGAAAAGGAAAAATGTTAAAATGGCCACATATAATATTTAGATAATTTTGTAATGACTATAGTGCATTATAGCATGTTACTAATTAATGTCATTTATATTGTTCTCAGTGCAAACTAGTACCAAGTACGGAGCGCTTGTGAGAACCATGATGACGCCATACCTTACTTTTGTTCAAGAAATCGCAGCACTTATTTGTATATAATATACTTCTATTGTTAGATAATGTGTAAGGAATTTAACAAATTTGGTCATGTCCATCCATTACATATATTAATGGTATAACATTGTAATTTGTATATTGATATGACTTCTTCAGATAGATTGTCATTGGTCATTGCTATGATTATATTATTGCATAATTGTTTGATAGTTATGTAATTTTTGTTAGTATCGCCAGCAACTGAGGTTTCTTTGATGGTACCTTCCCGAAGATATTTTCTATTATTTGGTGAGATGATTTGATTCTCTCCGGTTGATTCTTTCATTGGCACATTATTCATGTGTCATGAGCTTGTGGTATCTTGCTCATTGATGTATTTTTTTAAAAAATGGGTCATTTTTTTTATACGGGGGGTGCGGTAGTCTGTTGCTGTCGTTTTTGACGGAGTCATAATGGGTAAATCTATTTTATACTTTTGTCGTTTTGACGGAGTCATATAGGTAAATCTATTTAATACTTTTGTTGTAAAACTTTGTTGGTCAAAGTTGGATAATTGGGTATTAACTTCTATGACAGGTTGTTTAAAGGGTTATCTTCTCTTTCTTTCAATCGTTGTCGTTGATCTGTCTGAACGATGCTCATTTTTATGCTGTCTATGCATGCGCAGAGTTCTGAGCGCGAACTGTGACTTTCGTCATCTTGATTGTGATCTGGGCTGTCGGACGATGATGTCCGTTTGTGATTTTCCTCTATATCATCATGGGGATTGGAAAGTTTCGATATGACTGAAATGTCAATGTTTTCCCCAGTGATTGTTTGTTAAGTGTGTATCCGGAAGATTCTGTATGAAAGCAAATGACATTCTTATTACTATGCCTTTGGCTGCAGAACATTTGAACTTACCTATCTGTCGAGTGAAGCTCACAGATCTTGAGAGACAGAATTTCTTCTTTGCTTCTAGTTCTAGCCAAATGAGACTATGTGTTTTCAAGTGAACAGAAGCATAATGATGATGATAAATTATTGTGGACGCCGCAGGTTGGCGGTATATATATATGTTTAGCATGGTTTGATCGTGCCTGCTAAAAAAAGGATACACAGCTGTCTACATATTGAGGCCCTGTATTACGGCCAATATTTGCAGCAAGAGGAAATATATCTGGCGAGCTATGCCAGTTGAACAACAGCCTTATGTTTTATTGCTACGCAATTTAGGAGCTCGTTTGTTGGACGACAGAGCTAATTAAGTACCTGACGCGCTAAGTCAATGGTACGGAAGCTACATTACATATTGTAACATTAGGACAGATGATGTTTGGGTGTGTCCTAGTTGATGTATGATGCAAGCCTTTGATTACCAGACATTTACCAGTCATTTATTATCTATGTGAAGTCCTTGATCTCGTCGATTTGACTGTCCTGTTGATGCTACTGTCAGTTTCGTATTGAAAAATTGTGTTACATATTTGGTGCGTTTCCAGTGTTTTGTTTCCATCTCAATTTCCAAAAAAAAACATGTACATTTCCAAACAATTTATAATAAAAGTACATGGTATATAGAAAAACAAAAAACTCGCGCGCATTCACTAGTAAATTTTATGCACTTGCATACACAAATTAAATTCACTTCAACAATACAAAAAGCGGTGCGGGGAGAATAGAGAGCTATGAAAGACCCCAGGTTAGGAATAGCGTGGGAAAACGCATCCAGAAGACGGGCGGAATGGGGCAGGAGAGACACTACTGAAGGCCCCGGGTAGGAGGAAGGTCGGTATGTATTACGGATTGCTTTGTTCTCAGTCGTGCAGGCTTCAACTTAGTAACAGTTGAACACGCTTCTGAGTCGCCTTTCAAGAGGCTAGCCCGTACTTACCGGTACATGAAGAGTAGGAGGGAATTAAGATGGAGAAAGCGGAGGAGTGTTGCTCCGCTGTACATTAAAATCGGGTGAAATAGACAGTGCTTTTTGCAAAAATACACGTAAAAGTATCTGCGAATTAAAATGGTGGTACTTAAACATTGCTAAGTTCCTGAAAGTCCAAATAAAATATCTGTACTGGGATAATAACATGAAACGTTTCGTATGAGTGTCTTTTGTTGTTCTTGTTACTGTGTTTAAAAAATAGCTTGGAAAATGTCTACGGGTTTTTCCGTGTGTGAAGCAGTGATACTTTGCAATGCTTTTCTCATGGGTATGACTGTGTTACGTTTGACAGGGTCCCCTGGAGCAAACTTTGGGACTGTTTGGCACGGAAGAATATTCCAGCACCTCTGATTCATGCTATACAGAGCTTCTACAAGTCTTGCAGAAATTATGTGAGGACAGCAAACCACAAGTCAGAAGAGTTTAGGACCACCCCTGGTGTAAGACAAGGTGATATCCTATCACCTTACCTCTTCATACTCCTTATGGACGATGTCATCAAGGCATGTAAGGAGAGAACAAGAAAGTATTCAGTGGGGTACTGGAAGATGAGACAGGTCTATATTTCGGAGCTGGCATTTGCTGATGATGTTGCCCTGATTGCTAAATCAGAGGCACATCTTTAATCCAACCTGCAAGTCTGGAAGGAAGAGCTGGAGAAGAGAGGGATGGTCATAAGCAGCTCTAAAACAAAATCCATGGTGATATCACGAGAAGAAAGAAGACATCAGATTAAGCTGGGAGAACAGGTCCTGGAGCAGGTCGACCACTTTAAATACCTCGGAGCTATTACAGACCGAAAGGGAGGCATCAGAGAAGAGTTGGCCACTCGAAAAGCAGCAGCTGGGAGACTTTTTCAGGCCATAAATCGAGGATTCCTCAGCAAGAGAGAGGTTTATAAGAAAACGAAGATGGCTGTATACAGCTCCACCTATGTCCCAGTCTTGACATATGAATGCGAGTCATGGGCAATGACTACAACCCATAAAAGCAAGATCCAAACCTCAGAAATGAGATATCTGAGGAAGGTGGTTGAAGTAACAAGAAGAGACATGGTACGCAACCAGACGATATGTCAAGGCCTTAAATCCTACCCCCTGCAGACCCAAGTAGAACAGTCCCAATTAAGATGGTTTGGCCATGTCTGCAGAATGGGAGAAGATCGGCTACCACGACAAGCATGAGAAACAAAGAGCGAAGGATCCAGACCCCGAGGACGACCCAGAGTCCGCTGGGAGGACAACATTAGACAATCTTTGAAGGACCGAGGACTAGAATGGAACCAGGCCAGGAGGAAGACAGCCGATAGGATAGTCTGGCGCTCTCTCTTCCAAACCTCTACACCTCACGGTAAAAGGGGAACGACTAAGTAAGTAAGTAATGACTGTGTTGCACGTGTAGTAAATATGATCCTCAGTTTCTTGTATGTGCGTTTTACACAGCTGACATTGTGATGTTTGCTTGGATCTGTGAGCTTGTCGTTCTGTTGTGGGTGTCATGTTGTATATGAGCCTAAAGGTAACTTCTCTTACCTTGGCAGTGATGTGAGGGTTGTGTAAGTTGGTGAAAGTGTCAGTGTAATTTGTCTTGAAGTATTTCTGTCCCCTTTTAATTCTGAGATGTAACGGGGGTGCTTGTAGTTTGACTAAGTGTTTGTAGATTGCATTTGTTTTCTGGTGAATTAGGCTGTCGTGTCCGTGAATGGCTTGTATGCATGACTTGTAAAAAGATGGTAGTGGGCCGAAACGGTGCGGCATTGAGTTGTTTAGTGGTCTCAGTCTGGTGAGTCTGAGCCCCGTGTATTAGTGTGCTAGCGCGTGTTGCTCTGGATGTTTGATGAAGCTCCCTACGTGTTTGATTCTAAGTGCTTGAATCTTTGTCTGTATGTCCTGGAGTGCAATCCCCCCTGTTTCTTTTCTTGTATGAGTGTCTTATGTTTTATGCTGTAGATTGTGTGACTAAAAATAAATCTTCTGATCTGTTTGTTTATGTCTGTAATCGTCTGTTTCGGTTGGTCAAAAACTGTTGCTACGTATAGTAATTTGGGAATGACATAAGTGTTTACAATCGTGCTTCGCCCAAAAATTGTTGTGGTTTTGAATTTGTATCTATGTAGCATGTCTGTCATTTGTGTTGCTACGTTTTGCCATGTGTCTTTGTGTGTGCGGATTGGGTGTGAAGGAAAAGTGATGCCGTAGATTTTGATGTTGTTTGTTGGTACAAGCCCAAATGGAAAGTCTGTTTTGTTTTTCCATTTGCCTATGCCCATTATTGTTGATTTCTGTACGTTGACTTTAGCTCCGCTACCTTTACTAAAGTCTGTGAATGTATTTAGAATGTTTGCATTAGACCTGTCGTTTGGTGGGAAAAAGGTGGTGTCGTCTGCATAAGCAATCAACTTCTGCTCGCCTTTCCCTGATATAAAGGTGCCCTTAATAGAGCTGTCCTTTGTAATTTTTTCCAGCATGGGTTCTAGTGCTAGAACGTAGAGTAGGGGGGAGAGACTACACCCCTGCCTGACGGATCTCGTTAGCCTGAGAGTGTTGGTAAAAGTGTGATTCACCAAAACCTTGCTTTCGGGCTTCGCATAAAGGATTTCAATCCATTTCCTAAAATTTTCACCTATATTGCATTGCAGTAATGTTTTGGGAGGGTATGAGTGTGATATTCGATCAAAAGCTTTCTCTTGATCGAGAGATAGGATTGACGACTGACAATCCTTCTCGTGTGTGTAGGTGATTATGTCTCTGATGAAATGTGTGTGCTGGTGAATATTTCTGTGTTGAACGCTACACTGCTGGTCCTGGTGTATGAGGGTTGTCATGAAAGGTTTTAGTTTGTTTGTTAGCGTTTTTGTTAAAATTTTGTAGTCTACGTTTTGGAGAGATATAGGTCTGTAGTTTTTAAGGAGTGTTTTGTCTGAGTTGTCTTTAGGTATGAGAATGATGTATGACATGTTCAAGCTTGGTGGGAGTTCTTTGTTCTCAAAAGCTTCTGTGTATACTTTTAATAGAAGGGGGCCTAAGATGGGAAAAAAGTGTTGATAAAATTCTGCTGTGAGTCCGTCTGGCCCTGGTGATTTGTTTGTTTGCATAGTGTTTATTGCGAGTGTTATGTCTGTAAGTGTCAGCTCGGCATCTGAACCTTGCTTGTCTGCATCTGATAGTTTCTTTGTAAAGTGCATAAATGTGTCTTATATGTGTGACTGGACGTTTTCTTCTGTGTACAGGTTTCTGTAGTAATCTTCAAAAGCCTGTACTATGTTTTGTGTTTCTGTCTGTGTGGTTCCGTCTAGATCTACTATTTGCCCTATCTGTCTGCAGCGTTGTATGTTTTGTTTTATTGCCATGTATTGTTTACTGGGCGTTTCTTGTGTGATTGTGTTCAGTTTCGTCCGTAGTAGGGCGCCCTGAAACCTATGGTGCTGGTATTGTTGTAGCTGGTCTTCTAATGTGAGGATGCTGGGTGAATTTCTGTCTGTTTGTTTTGTAAGCTGTATTGCATCCTCTAATAGTTTCTCTTGTTTTATCCTATCCTTGGGTATCCTAGCTGACATTAACTGCGTTCGTTCACGTATTGTATTTTTTAGTATTTCCCAGTGGTGTTGTATGTTTTCTGTTGGCACATCAGTTGTGTATGTGAGGATGAGTTGAGTCATATGTTCCGTGTATGTTTTGTTTTGGAGTAAAGTGTTGTTGAATTTCCAGTGTGGAGAGCGTTTGAAATGCGTGCTTGCCTGAGTAGAACTAATGGCAGTGAGTATTGCTTTGTGGTCTGTAAACTTTAGAGTTTCTGGTAAGTGTCTGGCCTGAATTATGTGGTGTGTTGATGGTATATAGATTCTGTCTAATCTTGAGGCTCTGTTGTGTATTTTGTTTGCGTTTGCGTGTGTGCTGTCCGTGCTTTGGGGATGTGCGTGTCTGTATGCATCTGTTAGGCTGTGGGTGCCTATTATGGTCTGTAATATGTCTAGCTGGTGTGTGTCTTCTCTGTTGGTTCTTCTTATCTGTGCTCTAACCTCACCACCTATCAGATCCATATCTGTCAAAACACAGTTAAATCCCCACCTAATATAATGTTGTTGTTGCTGGCGTTTTTGACGAGTTCATAAAATGTAAACTTATTTAATACTTTGTGGTCAAAGTTGCAGAACTGGGGTTTAACTTCTGTGACGGGTTGTTTAAGGGTTATCTTCCCTTTCTTTTAATCATTGTCGTTGATCTGTCTTAGTAGTGCTCAAGTTTATGCCGTCTAGGCATGCGCAGAGTTCTGGGCGCAAACTGCTTCTTCCGGCAGGTAGGGATTGTGAGCTGGGCTGTCGGACGATGATGTCCGTTGTGTTTTTCTCTATATCATCATGGGGTTTGGAAAGTCTTCGATATGACTGATATGTCATTGTTTCCCCCGAGAGATTCTATG
The DNA here is from genome assembly GCA_024509875.1 of Oreohelix idahoensis. NCBI lineage: Eukaryota > Metazoa > Mollusca > Gastropoda > Stylommatophora > Oreohelicidae > Oreohelix > Oreohelix idahoensis. The sequence continues at coordinate 244,926 of JAMPIV010012239.1, read as the reverse complement.
TACGTCAAGAGTGACGACAGTTGTTTATTGTGTGTATCCAGAGGATTCTGTATAAGGTAAAGACATTCACATTACTATGCCTTTGGCTGCAGAACATTTGAATTTATCTTTTCTGCGAGTGAAACTCACAGATCGTTAGAGACAGATTTCCTTTTCTTCGCTTCGTGTTATAGCCAAAAGAGACTATGTGTTTCCTATTGAACAGAAGCTTGATGATGATAATAGATTATAGTGTAAAACCGCAGGTTTACGGTAGATATAGCTTTAGCATGGTTGATGGTGCCTGCTAATGAAGGATACACAGCTGTCTACATACTGAGGCCCTGTATTACGGCCAATATTTTTCAGCAAGAGAAAATATTCCTGGCGAGTTATGCCAAGGAATAACAGCCTTATGTATTATTGCTACACAAGTAAGGAGCTCGTCTTTTCTGGACAGTGGAGCTGATAAAGTACATTGACGCGCTGAGTCAATGGTACGGAAGAGATATGATAAACTGTAACCTCAGGACAGATGATGATTAATCATGTCCTATCAGATGTATGAGTCAAGCCTTTAGATTACCAGACATTTTACAGTCACTCAGTATTTATGTGAAGTCCTTGATCTTGTCAATTTGACTGTTCCTGTTGATGCTACTGTTGGTTTTCGTGAATAAATGTTTGAAACGTGCCAGCAGTCTTACAGCATCATTGACTACTCCATGCGAGTGTATGGGTGTGTTATCTACTGTACCAAGAACCTCAAGCATTCGTGTCTTCAGTTACACCCACACTCACCACATCATCAGGTCAATATAACACATTTAATAACATGTATGCTGTTCTGTGCAAGTGACATATTATACCCTGCCAGCGCCTCACACTGGTGACCTAAATCTGCATCACGCACGAAAAATACAGCAACATTTCTGGTGGCCGTTACATTTCTCTCCGTAACATTTCTGGTGGACCAGATTTGTGGGTTTCTACATTTACAGTGGTAAATAGGTCAACAACTGCTGACTCACATGAACACTGGCATTGGCATCGTTGTGTTAATACTACATGAACCACAACTGCTACGGAAGTGACATTGTTATACGTTTCTAAAGTTTAAACAAAGGAAGGCAAGATATCTGGTTGATCAAGTCACATCGTTCCCTTGTCAACATAAGATTGTAAACAGTACCGCTGGTTGTTTACACGACATACTTCAAACACATCGACGTTGGATCTTCCGGTCTCAACTGGTTTGTCGAGTGTGAATTTTGTAGCTACACTTTAGAGACCACTGCCTGTTATCAAGTTACTTTGACCTATAGCGGTGGATCGTCTTCTATTAGTGTTTACAGTAAACCGCATTTGTACTGCATCTTTGCAGTGGTTGAGGATTGTGCTAAGATAAGTGGCCTGTTTTGGTGTTAAACTGTGCCTTTATTTGTGTCAGCTGAGCCTTCCTCTTTACACATTCTTTTCATTGTGTATCTACATATTACATGCATTCTGTGTTTACATGTATTTTTGTTTACATGTGCTGTTAATGTGTATATGTTGCGGGCTGGTTGGGAAAGGTGACTCCTGTAGATAATACCACGTGACAGAGGTATCTACTGAGAGCGTGTCTTTAGGGTCTGAGCGATTTTCCGTAATTGGAAATTGTTAGCAATATTCGTTGCTATTTACGTTTAGTTGTGACGAAGCGTACTTTTTCGTTGTTTTTGTAATATTATTTTTTCTGTTCTTTAGTTTTGATTTGATTTGTTTGTATTTGTCTGCCTCTCCTTTATTTCGATTATTTCTTTACACATTTTTGTTTATAACAGTGTTGCCATTTGTCTTGTTTACTTTTTGCAGTCATCATTACACATTTTTGTAACATTTTGCTTTAGTTTTGCTGTATTGTTTATTTGACTTCTGCGAACGTTTTCGGTTGTTCAGTATCCTTGTCTTTGTACTGGTTATTGTGATATATTATTGTCTTACAACAGTCTATTTATATACTTGGTCATAGATTACTATTGTTAAGATAATACACTTTTCAGATACAGATTATTGTTGGTGATATCATAGAGAAACAAGGTAACTATACAAGGTCTTTGACTAAGACTTGTCTCTCAAAGAGAGTTAAATAAAGTGAAGTGAGTATACAAGTCTAGTATTTCAGACTTGTCTCCCATTGAAGTGGGATAAGGTAATTTATTTTTCAGGTTACTGATCTCACATTATCAGACATAATGTCAGACATGATGGATATTGTACATCATTTTCTTCAGGAAGGAAGAAAATTTCGTTTATTTTGTGAAGACTGTGAGGATTATGCCACAGAGCATTTCCTACTTCAGGCGAGTGATGGTCTTAGAGAATATGCTATATGTAATTATAGAAATGGCTATTCTAAGGATAGAGTATTTAGACTTTCTAAATCACTATCCACACTCTTTTATGATGAAGGTAATGTTATTGAGTTGGATGCGTTGAAAAAAACGATAAATGAGCTTCACGGTGAGAAGAAAGCTCTTATCAGCAATGAATTGTGAAAATGCTACATTGAAGAGTAAAGTGACGACATTATTGGAAAATAATAAGGAATTGTGTCACTCTGCTCTTAAACAGAAAAAAGAGTTAGAAGTTGAAGTGAGCTTAATGAAGAACAATCACATTTGTAAAGAAAAGTCTCTTATTAGTGAGCTAAATCAAGTCAAAATGGACTATGAGAAATGAAAGATTGAAACTAAGAGACAGGAGGATGACTTACATATAGCAAACTTGGAATTTGCTGGTGCGCAAGATATGTGTTGCAAATTAAAAGCTCAGGCCAGACAAGACAAGAAGTCTTATGAAGAAACAATTCTGGAGTTAAGGAGTGAGGTGAATCTTTTGCAAAATACTGCTATAAAGAAGAATTTGGTATCTCGGGAGGAGATTAATGAATTTAAGGATAGCAAGATTAATGAAATTCAAGCACTACAACTGGAGTTAACACAGTTGAGAGCGAAGAAAGAAAAGGATGAGAAAGTTGATGAACTTATGATTACTCATCATAGTGCTATGGAAGCACTCAAACTTGAACTTGTTCAAGAGAGAGCTAAGATTTTAGAAAATATCCAAATCCACCATCAGGAAATTAAGAACTTTAATTGGAAAATGCATCTCAGAAGGAGAAGTTGGGAAACGATCTTAAAGATAGGATGGTTAAAGAGAAGACTCTAACTTCACAGTTAGATGACTTAAGGTTAGATTGCAACAGACTTCATGTTAAAGTCAATGAGAGAATTCATAAAGCTGTTGTTAGAGAGAAAGCTGTTGCAGAAGTAGAAATTGCAAAACTTCGCAACAGAATTGATGGTTTATTAGATATTGTTTTGAACAACAGCATGTTGTCTACTAATAAGGTGAATAGATTTAAACATAAACCTGAGGGTCAACATGTTGCTAATGCAAAGAGCCAGTCACATGCACTCAATGCTCATAGTAACACTAAGCAATATGTGAACAAATCTTTTCGTGGCAAATATAGTTTCCCCACGAAATAACGATACTGCCTCGAATGGGAGTTGGCGTCAGGCCAACAAAAGTAAATTAAGTGTCAGTCTTTTGGATCACGGTGAGGACTTTGATAAATGTCATGACAAGATTCCTCAGAAAAACCGTGCATCGACTTTTCAAATTTCTGATAAGTTGGTAAAGGAGAACAAAACTATTAGTACGCATCGTACTCAGCTCAGTCAGTATGATGTACCTACTAAGCACCTTGACACAGGCAAAAATAAAAGCAATTTTGCTAAGAGAGATAATCGTGATTGTGGACAGTACCAAACGTGTCCATCACATAATGGTTCTTATTCAAGAAACTGGAGGCAATTTAATAGTGCCCAACATTTTGGTCCCAGTGACTATAGGAACTTTAATAGAGGTTATCAACATTATAATAATTGTTCTCCAGGACAACAAAAACCATCGAATAGATATTTTGTTCAGAAGGATAATAACAATCACAACTATGTTAACAGAAGTTCAAATAAGAGCAATGGGCTCAACAGAGATAATAATTTTGATAGATCTCGTTGTGCTGGTAGATCTTAAAATGATTCTACTTAAGTCTTGTGTCCTACATTGCCTGATACACTTTTGGACTTAGGACATTTCTTTAAGATCATATATATATATTGGCACTTTTGTCTCACATTAGAGTGGTAAATTAATTGTTACTTTCTCTATTACCACGTTTTGTGTAATGGAGAGGGTTAAATTAACATAAAATAAAGGTCGAAAAAATTTAATGCGGCTATATGTGATATTTATATTTGTAATGACTATAGTACATTATAACATTTTACCAATTGTATCTTTTGTATTGTTCTCAGAAAACTAGTACCAGGTTTGGAATGCTTTTGTGAATCATGTCGAGGTCTTATGTCACCAGTACTTACTATGTGGATACTACTTACTTTCGGGACTCAGCATCTTTTGTTCCTGGGATGCCATCCTTTATTGATAATAAAATACTTAAAGACTTTAATAAATTGATTATGTCCATCCATTAGATGTTAATGATTAGATGGCATTTATACGTCAATTTAATATGTTCATATGACTTTTTGATATATTGTCATTGCTACAAAGTTGCATTTTATTGATATGTATGTAATTTTTGTTAGCATTGCCAGCAACAGAGGTTTTTGGATAGTACCTCCCGGATATGTTTCGTTTATATGGTGAGATGATCTGTTGTTCTCACTAGTCGCTCTATCGTGTATCGATTGAGTCGGACATTAAGGCATTATTTTATGTTGATGCTTTCATCGGCGCATCATTCATGCGTTATGAGCTTATTATGTTTTGCTCATTGATGTACTTTAAAAAAAAAAAGTTTCATTTTTTTTTATCCGGAGGGGGCGGTAGTCTGTTGCTGGCGTTTTTGACGAGTTCATAAAATGTAAACTTATTTAATCCTTTGTAGTCAAAGTTGCAGAACCGAGGTTTAACTTCTGTGACGGGTTGTTTAAGGGTTATTTTCCCTTTCTTTTAATCATTGTCGTTGATCTGTCTTAGTAATGCTCAAGTTTATGCCGTCTAGGCATGCGCAGAGTTCTGGGCGCAAACTGCTTCTTCCGGCAGGTAGGGATTGTGAGCTGGGCTGTCGGACGATGATGTCCGTTTTGTTTTTCTCTATATCATCATGGGGTTTGGAAAGTCTTCGATATGACTGATATGTCATTGTTTCCCCCCAGAGATTCTCTGTTCGTCAAGAGTGACGACAGTTGTTTATTGTGTGTATCCAGAGGATTCTGTATAAGGTAAAGACATTCACATTACTATGCCTTTGGCTGCAGAACATTTGAATTTACCTTTTCTGCGAGTGAAACTCACAGATCGTTAGAGACAGATTTCCTTTTCTTCGCTTCGTGTTATAGCCAAAAAAGACTATGTGTTTCCTATTGAACAGAAGCTTGATGAGGATAATAGATTACAGTGTAAAACCGCAGGTTCGCGGTAGATATAGCTTTAGCATGGTTGATGGTGCCTGCTAATGAAGGATACACAGCTGTCTACATACTGAGGCCCTGTATTACGGCCAATATTTTTCAGCAAGAGAAAATATACCTGGCGTGTTATGCCAAGGAATAACAGCCTTATGTATTATTGCTACACAAGTAAGGAGCTCGTCTTTTCTGGACAGTGGAGCTGATTAAGTACATTGACGCGCTGAGTCAATTGTACGGAAGAGATATGATAAACTGTAACCTCAGGACAGATGATGATTAATCATGTCCTATCAGATGTATGAGTCAAGCCTTTAGATTACCAGAAATTTTACAGTCACTCAGTATTTATGTGAAGTCCTTGATCTTGTCAATTTGACTGTTCCTGTTGATGCTACTGTTGGTTTTCGTGAATAAATGTTTGAAACGTGCCAGCAGTCTTACAGCATCATTGACTACTCCATGCGAGTGTATGGGTGTGTTATCTACTGTACCAGGGAGCCGCGCTGGTGTAATGGCTTCGGCGTTGTACTGGCGACCAGGTGTTCATGGTTCAAACCCGGGCGTCGGCGTTTGAAGAAATGTTTACGGCCGGAAATTTGACTGAATAGCCTGAACGGCTCCTGTGATAAACCCTCTGTGGATGGGAAGGAGCGAAGCTCCTGACCGGGTTGGAAGGAAAGTCCTCAGGTTCCCCAGCCTCGCAATGACATGTCATTGGGCCGAAGGGCTGAAAGCCCAAGTGCCGCTGGATAAGAAAAAAAAAAAAAAAAAAAAAATCTACTGTACCAAGAACCTCAAGCATTCGTCTCTTCAGTTACACCCACACTCACCACGTCATCAGGTCAATACCACACATTTAATTTTTTTTTTTTTTTTTTTTTTTTTTTTCTTAACCAGCAGCACTTGGGCTTTCAGCCCTTCGGCCCAATGACATGTCATTGCGAGGCTGGGGAACCTGAGGACTTTCCTTCCAACCCGGTCAGGAGCTTCGCTCCTTCCCATCCACAGAGGGTTTACACACATTTAATAACATGTATGCTGTTCTGTGCAAGTGACATATTATACCCTGCCAGCGCCTCACACTGGTGACCTAAATCTGCATCACGCACGAAAAATAAATCAACATTTTTGGTGGCCGTTACATTTCTGGCCGTAACAGTTGTGTCCCCTGTATAAGTGTGTGAGTAAGTTATCTAGGCTATCGTAAAATTGCGGCTGATGACTGTAGTTTGCTGTGGCGTGTATGTTAACTATCGTGTATGTGTGGTTCTTGTTTCCTACGTGAAATATGGCTATTTTACCCTCTGTGTCCCTGTTTTTCTTAAGTATTTCCCACCTGTCTGATGTTTGTAGTATAGCTGTTCCTGAACCGGTGTTGTGAATGGCTTAGCTAAAACAAGAATGCCTTAGTCCTAACTGGGTTGTGATCTGTGATGCGTGTTCGTCTGTGTGTATGTTGGTTTCTTGTAGAAGTATAAAATCTGGTTTGTGTTTATGTATGAGTGGTATGATGTGTTGTAATTTGGCGCGAATGCCACTAATATGTACACTTAACACTACTATTTCGTCTGCCATTTTAAAAACTAAAATACATAGGAGTAGTGTTTTAATTTGTAAGTATAAAAGATTACACCATACCAGTTATGTGAAAAACACTTCAAATCTGTAGGGTGCTTTCTTGTTCCTCGTCATCTGCTGGGTTGCTTGTGAGGTCAATGACGAGCTTAGTTGGTGTGATGATGATGTTGTCTTTCGTGTCAGGTGTCCAGGAGGATGGTGGTGCTGTTGTCTTGGCATCTGGCGTGGTCGGTGTTTGGCTGGTTTCTGGTCATTGGTACTTTCTTCTTGTTTCTGTTTCTTCGGTTGGGCTGTCAGGTGCCGAGTGTCGTCTGTGCCTTTTTTTTTGTGGGAGACTGTTTGGAAGTCATTCTCTGCTGATGGTGAGTCTTCTGTCTGGGGTTCTTGGGCCTGCTTGGGTGCTGTTGTCTTCTGTGGTGATGGTGGTAACGAGGTGGTTTCTGCTCTGGTGATGGTTGGTGCCGCTATTTCTTTCTGCGGCAGCTGTGGCCACGACGTGGCTTTCGATGTTGTTACCTTCTTTGGGCATTTATTTGCCCAGTGGGTATCTTGCCCACAGTGTGGACATATCATTCTCCGACCTGGCATGGTGACGAGTACCTTGTGCTGTTGTTTTGCAATCTGCAAGTCGATATAGTGTGGAACTGGCGCTTCTTGGCAGAAGAGGACTCCCCACTTGTCGGGAGCGTTCCGGATTCGGTAGACCTCTGCCTCGGGGACGCCAAGCACTGTTCTTGCAATGTTCTCCACAGTATGTTGTTTAATGGTTGGGGGAAGCCAGTTCAGGGTCGCTTTCGTCCGCTCCTTCTCCAGGTGTTCAATCATAATTGTGAGTTCAGCGTTCGTCAGTATTATTTTCTTGCCATGCAGTCTGGAATATAATCTGGTGTGCGCCTTTGCCGTCAGGTTTGCGTACCATCTCACAGGGTTCTCAAAACGGTACAGTGCTGCAATGCCGTCCGTAGGCACTCCCCCCGGGCCCACCAAGACACTGGTGAGAAAGGACGGGGACGCCTTCGCTGCTGCCTGCGGTCCAGAGACGGAGAGAACTAAGGTTCCCGCCCGGTGGTGGTTCCCCCCTTCGAGAGCATCCATTGTGAGGCTGAAGGCTGCAGTGATTCTCCCTGGTTCCATGGTTGAAACTGGAGTCGGTGGACTGGTGAGCTGGAAACACTGCTGGAGCAGACACTCTGGTCGTGGCTGGCCGTGAAGTCCGGTGGTTTGCTCTGATAAGAACAGTTTGAAACTCGTGTCGTGGCTGGTCGTGAAGTCCGGTGGTTTGCTCTGATAAGAACAGTTTGATACGCTGGTCGTGGCTGGTCCGTAAAAGGCGAAAGATTTATACGTTGTGAAGAGAGAAGTATTCTAGTACCTGTCTGGCTTGGATGAGGTTATGTTGACACAAAAATATTTTATTCAGACGATGTATACTACTACTGCTCATCTCCGACTACAGCAAATACATTATTGCAATTATCATTGAAAGTGGCAGAGGATATAAGTGTTCACTACTTTAACATGTGCATCAAACTCCTTATTATTTAAAGCATTTTTATTCTAATAATGGGAAACAAAACACGTTTCAACAATTTAACAAATATACTGATCAAAATAAGAGAATGTTTTATGCCTTACATAATTTTGTAAAATGAATTGGCAAAATTAAATAAATAATGAACCCCTGTTTTTTAGTTTGATATTTTTTAAATCGTTGAATTGTTTCCCTTTGGAAGTAAATAGAAGGTATTCCCCTAACTGAGTTTACTCTTTGCTGTTTAAAGTATCACGTGGTTAAGTTTTATTTGTTTGTTTCACTTTCGTCTAAAATTCCACATCCCGTCAAAACCTGACAAGAGGTGTGATCTCCTGGTCATAAATGGGCTATTTTTGACCGCTGGACTGTCATCTCTGTCCTTTTCTTTCTTTTTTTTAAAACTAAGGGCGGGCACTTTTATTAGCCATGAAAAGGTCTATTTCTGTGAAGGATCGCTAGCTGACTGTCTGGCCGACACGTCGCAGGTTTATTCGAGTGTTGCTGCTTACTCAGTTCATATACTTATTTATTTATATATTTTAAGTATAATGATTTTACCTCTATATCTATTATTGCTAGTGTACAGACGTGTCGTTAAAGTACTTCTAGCTGAAATGAAGATCCATGTATGTTTTTCGTTTCCTCGTGTCTACCGATACTGTGGTCTTCCTTAACTCCAGCTGATTTATGACTTTGTCAATGATGATTTGACGTATGGTGTCTAAAATTGCAATAAGTAATTCTTTCTTTGGATTGTTTATTGTTTCACTGTGTTGTTTTATTTGATACGTCAGTGATAAATTGTCTCTTGTTCTACGGTTTTTGTTGGTGGAATGTCTGTTTTATTTTTCTACCAGTATTTATATAACTGTAATCCCTGTAGACAGATGTCGGAATTGGGGTTTGATGTATAGTTTCTGCTTACTTGACAGCGTGTTTGTTAATCTATTTATTGTCTTAGTTAAACGTTTCAACAATCATTATCATACCAGTATGACACATATTAATAATTTCATAAAACATATGTGATAGCGTTGCAGTTCTGCTCCAGTCAGACCATAAGTAGATCTGTCAGTATTGCTAATCTATTGCAGTTGGATCGTCTGTAGCTCTGTCAACTTACAAATATGTCCCAGGCATTTCTCTGTAGTTCTATCAATATTTCAGATCTTTCTCAGTTATCTCATCCCATGTGTAGTTCTGTCAACAATACAAATCTGTCCCAAGCAGATCATCTGTAGTTCTGTCAACATTACAAACCTGTCCCAGTTATCTCAGCCCATCTGTAGTTCCGTAAAGAATACAAATCTGTTCCAGGCAGATCATCTGTAGTTCTGTCAACATTACAAATACGTCCCAGTTATCTCACCCCATCTGTAGTTCTGTAAAGAATACAAATCTGTCCCAGTTATCTCAGCCCATCTGTAGTTCTGTAAAGAATACAGATCTGTTCCAGGCAGATCATCTGTAGTTATGTCAACATTACAAATACGTCCCAGTTATCTCACCCCATCTGTAGTTCTGTAAAGAATACAAATTTGTTCCAGGCAGATCATCTGTAGTTCTGTTAACATTACTGTTAAATGTACGTTGATTTGAGGTTGGTGCTGAAGAAGCCATATTGACCGTCATATAATGTTAGAACGGGGGTTCTTGTCTGAGCCATCGTAGATGTGTAGACTCACACTAGATGTTGCGTCGTATCAATGTAGGCCACCATAAATAATACAGGTCTTGCTCAAGTATCGAAGGTGTAAGTGCTGCGTAGGTGAGTGAGTGTCAGGTTGACCTGGAGACAATGTTTTGACTGATATAGGTCACCATGCATAGAGGTGCTGACAGGGTGTCACACAAACTCACCCTCAAGTGTGTATACGCTTGATATCTATAGATTGCTTCAAGAAGGGGTGGTTGGTGTGATATGTAGATGAGTAGACATCAATAGATGGGTGCGAATGCGTGTATAGGTTCTGACAGGTCACAGTCCATCCACACAACCACATGTAGAAGTCAGTAATTGTAGACAATAGCTGACGTTTCATAGATTTACTGACGATACTAGACAACGGACGCTCATCATCATATAAATAGTCAGTACAATACTTGACGACATACAGCATAGCAATGGTGAATAATATAATTGGCATCAATGCATCATAGACGACTGTAGATATATTCAGGTGCTAAAACCATCATCCTTTTCTAGCTACAGCCAAAATATCTAGATGTAGGAGATTAAATCAACTCTCCTTTTCTGACCCCCAGCTAGACAGACATATCTTCTGGAGTACATCAGGCAATGTCCTCTAAGTTCCTTTAGTAGTAAAGGTGTAAAACCTTGACCGACGTGATACCGCCGGAGCAACAGAGTTCAACGAACTTCGGGCATGCACCAACCCGATGCATAAAAAGACATGGTGATTCGTGAGCTGAAACTTCTCATGACAGTAGACTCTTTCCCGCCCAGTGGGAAAGCTAGCAAGCAGACTACCAGTCAATCATTAAAGCTGGCGACAAATAATAATATGAAGAGCAATTACCTTTCTTCAGAAATAAACACCACAACTCACACGCCTCCAGGCGTTTTGAATCACATGAGGAAAATCATCTGTAGATAAACTAACAACACAAGAGGACTTCCATTTCCCCGTCAAAAATGATCACGGACGCTGAAACACGACTCGCTCTGATCGAAACCATTGCTAGACTCCTGGAACGGAAGTCTTTCTCAAACAACCCTAAATTCGACACATGCGCAGTAGCGCTTGACCCCTGAGTTAAACTCAAACGGGACGATGTTGGACACATACCAAGCAAAGATACTGACCAAATCGAGCCCTATATGGTCAGGGAATAAACATCAACTCTGGTTGCAAACATTCCAAGAAAAGCTGACTTATACGAGCCATATAAGGATAACAACCAGACATAGATCTAATAATAGACCGCCAGGTTAAGACACAAGAGCGGGTAACAACCATTGAAAATGTAACCTCAGATAACCAAGAGTTATGCACCTTTGCTTACAAAAATTAAAGTGTACAAACAAGACAAGTAAATATATTGACTCAGAAAAATCTGAGCGTAACAGTTTACCGCACCCAACGGGAAAAAAATGAAACATTTTTTTTTTTAAATCCAAGAGCAAGATCCAACAGGCTCCTAACGCACGAATGATGCGCGGACAAAACGTATCACCAAAAAATATAATGCCTAATGTGAGGCTAGCTCGACGCATGGAGCGTCAGGTGAGACTATATCACAGATCCTTAGAGAAAGCATTTCCCTAAGTATACACATATTCCACGGAGGTGCCACCAACATACACCACAGTTCTGGCAACATTATAATGCAAGCAAAGTTATACACATACAAATTTATGTGACATTAAATATATTATCAAAGGATTAAACAATGGAATGTCATCAAAACAGCGGTGTCATATCCTAATATACCGCATTATAGAGATATACACATCTTAATAACCAAATACCACATTATGTAAGCATGTAATAATATTATGATACAATGCATTATACATAATACTAATTAAGTTGATGATCACAGAAGACGTGGACATAAATTAAGAGGGCACATGTACTGAGTCGTTCCAAGGTAAGTTAGTACTTCGCTATACTTCATGGTTGACACAATGTACAGAATCTCGCACACATCAATGATTTGCTGCGAAAATATAAATAACACAATTCTATATGATAAATGTTAGATTTTCTAATACAGTAATCAAAATACATTCTTGACTCTAAATTGTGGCCATGAGAACTTTTGGCCCTTATATTGCTAACTTAGCCTTCTTCTGTTATACCAAAAACAGTAACAGAAAAAGGAAATCATACAGTACAATGTTATAAATTCCCATAAAGTGAGAACAGATGTGCTGATATATAATTATAGTAGAGACCTGTTATAAATCTCGACGTCTATCAGGAAATATAGGACATAAAAGTTAAGTGGAATCATGTGGGCATCTGGACAGAATGTCTGCCATCACATTATCCGAACCGCGGATAGCTCGCACCGTGAAATGAAATGGTTGAAGAGCAATAGCATATCGAGTGGACCTCGAGCTCTTCAAGTTTTTACTCTGAATAGCAGTAAGAGCTTTCTGGTCGGTTTCCACAATGAAATGCGCGCCCAGAAGGAATCTTTGTAACTTGAGAATTGACCAAACCATAGCCAACAATTCACGGTCTAGAACCGAGTAATTCCTCTCTGCCGCATTTAGTTTCCTAGAGATATACATCACCGGATGCAGAGTATCTGAATACTCCTGCATTAGTGCTGCCCCAATCCCAGTGGATGACGCGTCACTTCGAAGAACAAAAGTCTTCTCAATAGTAGGTAACCTTAAGATAGGTGGAGATGAAAATAAAGTTTTAATCTGGTCCAATGAGGATTGGCATTCTTGAGACCAGCGGATCAGATTAGGCGATCCTTTTTTCACTAAGGTTGAAAGAGGTGCCATAATGGAGGACAGATTCGGAATGAATCGTCCGTAAAATTGTATCAAACCTAAGAGACTACGTACTTGTTTTTTCGTCTTAGGAACAGAAATGTTTAGTATTTTGGAAATATTGTGGTCCTCTGTCTTTAAGAGACCATGACCAACACGGTGACCCAGGAAAGAAATTTCACTAAATCCTATAAAGGCTTTAGAGGGTTTTGCAGTCAAATTATACTCGCGAAGAGTAGACTGCAATTCGTATAAACCAAAATAGTGATCTTCCCAGGAATCACTGAAGAGACAGATATCGTCTAAGTATGCTATGACATCTGTACGATATGAGAGAATTCGACGCATCATGCGTACGAACGTAGCAGGGGCGTTCATAAGGCCGAAATGCATGAAATTCCATTGAAGTAAACGACTGGGTGTAGAAAAAGCAGTAAGAGGTTTGGCGCGTTCAGTTAAAGGAACTTGCCAATAACCATTCGATAAGTCGAGTTTGGTAAAGAATCTAGAATTAGAAAGTTTGTTTAGTAGCTCTTCTAATAAAGGCATAGGTTCAGCATCGAACTTCGTAACTTGGTTCAATTTGCGATAATCAACGCAAAGGCTTATGTTATTGTCTTTCTTTCGAACAATAACCATAGACGACGAGTATGCTAAAGTGGATGGTTCAATTATTTTCAATTGTATCATTTCATCCAATTCTTTTTCGACTTGTGATTGAAAATTGATAGGTATAGGATAGGGTCTGACTCTGATAGGATTATGGTCAGTAAGTATTATGTCATGTTCAATGACATGTGTGTGTCCAGGAATGTCGGTAAGGACATCCTGAAACGTTTGTAACATCAAAGAGACTTGTCGGTGTTCCTCAGCGGAAAGACTAGGAGAAACAGTAACGTTTTTCCAAGATTCCGTAGAATAAAGTGGGATCACAGGAAGAGGAAGATTGACATCTGAGAAAGTAGTTTCCTCATCCTGTATAACCGACAGTGATGAGTAATGACCATGAGGTACTGGAGAATCGTCCGTCGCCTGGAAAATAGGCTGCAAATAGTCCGGTCGTTCAAGAAATTCCGTGAGCATATTTATATGGAAAGTTTTATGCTTCCCATCAATGTCGACAACATAGTCGAGCCCGGAAATTTTTGAGACTATCGTATACGGACCTCTCCATGCAATAAAAAGTCTGTTCTCCCTAGAAGGGAGTAGAACGAGTGCTTTGTCACCCGGACAAAGTTGTCGTAGACATCTATTCTTATTTGCAAATTGCCTTGCCTTTCCTTTAGCAAATTCGGATAAAGAAGTTGCTAGTTTGCATGCCTCGATGTTCTTCTGCGTCAGAGCAATGACATACTCATATGATGATTGTGTGTCATCGCTAATATTATCAGCAGTGATAAGATCGTGGAGCAAAGACATAAGGCCGTGCGATTGCGCGCCAAAGACAAGTTCAAAAGGAGAAAACCCTGTGTGTTCATTGGGAACCTCTCTATAAGCAAAGAGAGCCGCGGGTAAAACCTTGTCCCAATCCTGAGGATGATCCTCAGTTATCTTCCCAAGTAAAGTCTTGAGTGTTCTATTCAAACACTCAACTAACCCATTCGACATTGGGTGATAAATACTGCTGAGAGACCTTTTAATATGCAGAGTATACATTACCTGCGACATAGTGTCTGATATAAGTTGAGTGCCATGGTCTGACAATATTTCTCTGGGGAATCCCAAACGAGAAAATATCAGCCAAAGAGCGTCTGCGATATCGGTAGTAGAGATGCTCTTAAGAGGTATAGCCTCTGGCCAACGTGTGCACATGTCGACACATGTAAGGATAAACTGATGTCCTCTGGCCGACTTGATCCTAAAAGGACCAATAATATCTATTGCCATTTTCTGAAACGGCCGAATAGGAATGCCTGCAACCTGGATAGGCGCTGCATGTCATGGTCCTCTAGATTTAACCTCTTGACTTATTTTGCAAGATCGGCAGTAAATACGCATGTCCTTGTTCACAAATGGCCAAAAGAAAGCCGCAAGAATTCTCGACTTTGTACGGGAAAAACCCATATGTCCAGCACATTGCGAGTCATGAGCATGTTGCAATATTTGTAATCTCATACTCTTAGGCACAAGAATTTGTGAATGTGTAGACGCAGTCGAGTATTGTACCATACGCACAAGTACGCCGTTCTTCATAGTAATCCAAGATTTTCGATTTGTATTCTGATTTTGATCACCTTTTTTTGGTAGAATGAAGAATTTTTTTAAAGAAGGATCTTCTTCTTGCATTTTTATGAAAGAGTCACGTGAAATAACCAAGTGACTATCTTGGCTATGTACTTCATTATTATCAGTTAATGAAGTTTGAGGTATCTCAAGAGCTTGTGCTCTTGTGACCACTGCATTGGTAGCCTGAATATTTTGTTCTTCCTAAGCAGCAATCTGCTGCGGAGTACATTCCCTAACTCCGTGAATACGACCGATAATAAGATCCGCAATATGGTTTGGTAGAAGACACGCGTGCACATCTCCCGTAAAGAAGGGAGTAGCAATGTGAATTATGGCAGTAGGATACTTTTCCAAAGTGCCACCAAATGTGACACATTTGATCACCTTTCCTGTAGCACAAGATGGATCTACAAGAGATTGCTTAACTCCAATAGTAGTGCATCCAGAATCAACAAGGACTGAGACTGGATTATTATTTACTAGACCTTTATGTAGGATAAGAGATCCTCTCCCGTCATGCGCAACTGCAGCAGGAAGAGCGGGAAGAGGGTGACCATAGCTCAAGGTAGTTACAGTAGTCGGTTCGAACAAAGTAGTGCATTGGGGGCATTCAGTTGCTCTCCCAAAGTCAAAGGCAGAACATCTGACAGCGCTAGAGTTTTTATTATCATCAACCTGTTTACAGGCTCCCTGAGACTCTTGCTGTACAGAGTTTGCCTGCTGATATTTTTTGTGTGTGTTGAGATCTACCGCGACTATTATTGCTTCTGAAATTATCATTGTATTCTTTATTGTAACTGTTATCCTGGTTTGAATCCCAGTTTCCATAGTTATCATCATTTCCACATTGATGAGAACATCTATTAGTTTAGTTTTGAGGTCTCCGCGAAGAATAGTTTTGATAGTTATGACTACTTCTGCGAAAATGTCTATAATTATTGGGTACAGAATAACGAGGACTGTCAGCCCGTCTCCAGTTCTTCGAAGAAGAACCGCTATGTGATTGATTGCCCTGATTCTCAGCATAATTACGGTTACTTTTCCTCATAAAATGTTGTTGAGTACCCTGAAATTTACGAAAGAAGTTTGGGCCATATGGTGCTGCCGAAGCAACTAGCAAACTTTCCTTCACTTTAGAGTTGCTAATGGTTACATGAGGGTGCGCAGTGACATACTGGCAACAATATTCTTCCATTTCTTTTATGTTTTTAGGCTTACGCTCATGAAGAAAAGCAAGAAAAGACTCATTGACATAAGACATAACTTTGTCTTTAAGTAGTAAGTCCATAAGTGCTTCAGATATATGTTCTGTCTTAGACAGCTCAACCCAACGTGTAAACGTGAGTCGTATTTTTGCAATAAATTCAGAGAATTCTATTCCAGTTTCTGGCAACATATTTTTGAATTGAAGACGATAGCCGTCATTGTTAAGTTGGTATTTCTTTAATAAGGCCGCCCTGACAACCTCATAATTGTTCTTGTCAGGCTCATCTACCATGCTTAACATACTCAGAGCTTCACCTTTAAGTATATTCGACAACTGATCAACATATAGTGATTTATCTATATTATGTGTTTTACATGAACGTTCGAATCTATCCAGATAGAACGTTATATCGTCACTGGAAGCATTGAAAGCTGGTAGTTTAATCTTGAAAGTACTAGCATTAGACTTATCAGAAGATGACACCTTATTTGGATCATTAGCATTACCCATGTTCATCATCTTCAACTTCTCTAACTCCAAAGTTAAGAGTTTTTCTTCGTGCTCCATATTTGCTTTTCTCTCCTCAGCCTCTCTTTGTAATTTCTTCTCTTCAGCCTCTTTTTCTAGTCTTTTATTTTGAGCCTCTTTTTCTAGTCTTTTATTTTCAGCCTCTATTTGTAGCTGGATTTTCTTCTCCTCAGCTTGTCTTTGTAACTTTTTCTCTTCAGCCTCAGCTTCTCTTTTTTGTTTTTCCATTTCCATCTGGAATCTCCTTTCATCCACCTGCATCTGCAATGTTAAATTCTCAGCTTCTGCTTTATTTTGTTCAGCTTCTATTTTCATTCTCTTTTCTTCCGACTTTAATTCCTTGGCATATTGAACAGTCGCAAATTCTTCCAATTTATCACCAGTCTTGCCAAGGGATTTCCCTTGCTCAATAAAGTACTCAAGTGTAGATATAATGTCTATTAATATGAGTCCAGAACCTGAAATAATAAATTATCTTATTCCAACCTTAATGGTAACAAATCTTAAATAAAGTACTTGTATAATCACATTACATTATCCCAATATCTGTGGGAGACAAGTCTTTGGCAAAGAACTTGTATAATCAACTGTATAACACCACCAGTCAATTATCATGAGTGCACTACACAGCTAATAGTGCATGACCAAATATGTCTATCAATAGTGAATGACAACAAAGAACAACGTAAAAAATGAACAAAGATCAAAGACAACACGAAAACATTCGCAGAAGTCAACTAAATATACAGCAAAACTAAAGAAAATATCACAAAGAATGTGATGATAACTGCGAAAATCATACAAAACACATGACACCACAGTGTATAAACATAAAGTTGTATAAAACTAAACAATAGGAAGGGGAGACCTACAAATACAAACAAATCAAAACAAAACTAAAGAACAGAAAAAATGTTACGAAAACAACGAAAAGGTACACTTCGTCACACCTAAACGACAATAGCAACGAATGTCGCTAGCAAATTTCACAAAGGAAATTTGCAGAGTCCCTACAGAAACGCTGTTATAGGACCTCTGTAACGTGGCATACCCTTATAACAGACTCCGCCCAACCGAAAACCCGCAGAAATATAAACACATATAAACGACATGTAACATATAAACATGCAGCATATAAAGTTTGTGCAAGAAGGCTTAGTTAAACAATACAATGGCACAGTCCACAAACAAAACAGGCCACTTATCTTTAGCAAATCTTATCGTCAAAATCGCAACGAACAGGGAGTAATCAGCATCTTAAAGATTCGATGATCCAACGCTGATCACTTCTGAACTTGCATTGAACTGCAATGACGACAGTACTTGACCTTCTGATGCCAATATAAACAATCGTATCGGTACTTGTCCTTCTAATGTTAGTATAGACAATCGTATCGGCACTTGTCCTGCTAATGTCGCTATAGACAATCGTATCGGTACTTGTCCTTCTAATGTCGCTATTGACACTCGTATCGGCACTTGTCCATCTAATGTCGCTATTGACACTCGTATCGGCACTTGTCCTTCTAATGTCACTATTGACACTCGTATCGGCACTTGTCCTTCTAATGTCACGACGAACTTGACAATGTGACCATGAAAACCCCAACGAGCTGGCTCACCATGATGTTAAATGTACGTTGATTTGAGGTTGGGGCTGAAGAAACCATATTGACCGTCATATAGGGTTAGAACGGGGGTTCTTGTCTGAGCCATCGTAGATGTGTAGACTCACTCTAGATGTTGCATCGTATCAATGTAGGCCACCATAAATAATACAGGTCTTGCTCAGGTATCGAAGGTGTAAATGCTGCGTAGGTGAGTGAGTGTCAGGTTGACCTGGAGACAATGTTTTGACTGATATAGGTCACTAGGCATAGAGGTGCTGACAGGGTGTCACACAAACTCACCCTCAAGTGTGTATACGCTTGATATCTATAGATTGCTTCAAGAAGGGGTGGTTGGTGTGATATGTAGATGAGTAGACATCAATAGATGGGTGCGAATGCGTGTATAGGTTCTGACAGGTCACAGTCAATCCACACAACCACATGTAGAAGTCAGTAATTGTAGACAATAGCTGACGTTTCATAGATTTATTGACGATACTAGACAACGGACGCTCATCATAAGAACCTTTTCGGTACTTGTGCGTTTATTCACCGGGAAATTATTATTTTGTAAATTTATTACCCAAACCGAGCACCGTCCTATTTCTTACATTGTTTTTCTTACAATAATGTTTCTTTTTTTCCGCATGCGCGGGGTTAATCCAATTGGCAGGTAGAGATTGCGGGTTAGTCTATTATGCATTTTCGCAGGTAGGGGTAGTAGCATGGGTCCAAGACTTGTTTTATTGCAGAAAAGCTGTGTAAAAGTTCACCCGTGTGTTACCGGGGCCCGAAAGGGGAGCAAAGAATAGTAACACTGTCCCCTGCCAAGCATGTCGTAGAAAGCTACTAAGGAGGATTGGGCATGGGGCCGGTTACCCCATCCTGTAAAAAATTTTAAACCACAAAAAACTTCAACAAATATGGACAAGTCAAATAAAGAAAATAAAACACAACCATCCAAGACAGGGGAAGGTCCTCTCGCGGGGAGGCGTATGATGCAACACAGAGAAAGCCGAAAGGAGTCTGTGTTGCTGACTAACCTTCTTTCTTCTAGGAGAACTTCCAGATTTGACACCTGGAATGTTCGGACTTTAAACGAACAAGGGAAAGTGGCGCAAGTAGCAGCAGAAATGAGGGAATAAAAAATCGAGGTTCTGGGAATGTGTGAAACAAAGTGGAAGGGGGTAGTCAGGAAGAAACTCATCACAGGTGAATTGGTGCTGTCCTCAGGACATGAAGATGAAAGTTCACACCACAGTGAAGGGGTAGCTCTTATGTTATCTTAAGAAGCACAGAAAGCACTCATTGAATGGGAAGCTGTTGGACCCAGAATAATAACAGCTACTTTAAAAACAGCTAAAAAGAAAATTCATGTAAATTTCATCCAATGTTATGCACCAACTAATGACAAAGAAGAGTCTGTGAAAGAAGCATTTTATACTAAACTACAGGAAATTATGGATAAAGTAAAAAGAAGAGACATCACAAATTTGATGGGTGACATGAATGCAAAGATAGGTACAGTCAACACCGGATTTGAAGAAGTCATGGGAAAACATGGGCTAGGAGTAATGAATGAAAATGGAGAACTATTCGCAAACTTCTGTGCTTCAAATCAACTGGCTATAGGAGGAAGCATGTTTCCACATAAGAGAATACACAAGGCAACATGGATATTAACAGACCATAGAACCGAAAATCAGATCGATCATATATGCATAAAGAAGTTTAGATCATCATTGCAGGATGTAAAGGTATATAGAGGAGCAGATGTGGCATCAGATCACCATCTTCTGATAGCCAAAGTAAAAATGAAACTCAAGAAATATGCAATAATGCAAAATTATAGACAACAGTTTAATGTAGGACAGCTAAGAAATCAAGAGACAAATTTGCGGTCACAGTATCCAACAAATTCCAAGTGCTCCAACAGCTGGAAGATGTAGAGAATACAGAAGACTATTGGCAGCAGGTCAAAACGGTATGGAAGGAGACATGTGAAGAAATACTGGGGAAAAGGGAAAGACAACAAAAAGCATGGATAACAAGAGAAACCATCAATAAGATAAAAGACAGAAAAAACAAGAAAGCAGATTTAAACACAAGCAAAACCAGAAGTTCCAAAGCCAAGGTTTAAGAAGTGTACACAGAAGCAAACAAAGAAGTATCAAAAGAGACAAGAGGAAGTATATAGAGGAGTTGGCAAGAGAGGCAGAAGATGCTGCAGCCAAAGGAAATATGAGAGAACTGTATAGCAGCACAAAGAAGCTAACAGGGAAATACAAGCAAACAAGTTGCCTCATAAAAGACAAGAATGGGAAACTGCTCAGCAATATACAAGAGCAAATGAAGAGGTGGACAGAATATTTTGGGGACCTTCTCAATAGACCAGCTCCACAAAACCCGCCGGACATCCAGCCAGCAGAAGAAGAGCTACAAATTAACGGTGAAAGACCAACGAAGGAAGAAATAAAGAAAGCCATAAAGCTTCTAAGAGATGGAAAAGCGTCTGGACCTGATGGCATTCCAGCAGAGGCCATCAAAGCAGATATCGACACAGCTACAGAGATGTTATATAAATTACTTGGTAAAGTCTGGGAAAAGGAAGAGATACCAGCAGAATGGAAGGAAGGATATCTGGTTAAGTTGCCTAAGAAGGGAAATCTACAAGAGTGCACAAATTATAGAGGAATAATGTTACTATCAGTGCCAGGAAAAGTATTAAACAGGATTATCCTTGAGAGATTAAAAGAGTCCATAGACAAGAAACTGAGAGATGAACAAGCAGGTTTTCGACAAAACAGATCGTGTACAGACCAGATAGCCACTTTGAGAATAATAGTTGAACAAAGTCTGGAATGGAATTCACCACTATTCATCGGATTTACACTAAGGAAACCTGTTGATAGCATTACAAGGCAGTCCTTGTTCTGGAACCCCCAGGGCAGGAGAGGCAGAGGAAGACCAAGAAGTACATGGAGAAGAGAGTTGGAAACAGAGGTGAAAATGATGAGGAGAACATGGAAAGAACTTGAGATGATGGCACGTGACAGGAAGACTTGGCATGTGTTTGTTGAAAGCCTATGCTCCCTTGGGAGTGGAGGGTTATGAATTGTGTAAAAGTGCTTTTGTCGCATCTGCCCAAGCGGACCACCTGGTATCTGACAGTCTTTTCACAAAGGGCAAATGAGTACCACTAGCGGCACGATCAGATTTGCCGCTCCAAAGCCGCGCCAAAACACATAATTTAAGAAAAAAAAAATTTTCTTTTGACTGAAAAAGTGTCATTTCACATTGTCCTCTCCCCCCCTCCCCCGTTTCTTAGAATTTTTTTAAAAACACGCCTGCCGTTTGTAAGGTTGTAGTCACGTAGCACATTCTGCCGTTGGGGAGTGAAGTGTTATAGACTTCGATGTACTGGGTCCCAGCTTTATGAGGTAGGGTGGCCTGTTCCCTTCCTCGCTGCCGTTGCCTTCTCTAACGCAAGATCAGAGGCAGGTACCCTTTTACAGCTGGTTAGACTGATGTGTGACACCTGTTCCCTTCCTCGATGCCGTTGCCTTCTCTAACTCAAGATCAGAGGCAGGTACCCTTTTACAGCTGGTTAGACATGTGTGACACCTGTTCCCTTCCTCGCTGCCGTTGCCTTCTCTAACTCAAGATCAGAGGCAGGTACCCTTTTACAGCTGGTTAGACTAATGCGTAACACCTGTTCCCTTCCTCGCTGCCGTTGCCTTCTCTAACTCATGATCAGAGTCAGGTACCCATTTACAGCTGGTTATGGAGTGTTAGAGACTTCACCATACTAGGTCCAGCATCGAGAGGTGGGGAGACCAGTTTCCTTCCTCACTGTCTTTTCCTTCCCTAACTCAAAGTTAAGTACCCATTTATAGCTAGGTAGGCCCCATCTCTCGATGCTGGACCTAGTATGGTGAAGTCTCTAACACTCCATAACAGGTGTCACGCATCAGTCAAACCAGCTGTAAAAGGGTACCTGACTCTGATCTTGAGTTAGAGAAGGCAACGGCAGCGAGGAAGGGAACAGGGTCACGCATCAGTCTAACCAGCTGTAAATGGGTACCTGACTCTGATCTTGAGTTAGAGAAGGCAACGGCAGCGAGGAAGGGAACAGGGTCACGCATCAGTCTAACCAGCTGTAAATGGGTACCTGACTCTGATCTTGAGTTAGAGAAGGCAACGGCAGCGAGGAAGGGAACAGGGTCACGCATCAGTCTAACCAGCTGTAAATGGGTACCTGACTCTGATCTTGAGTTAGAGAAGGCAACGGCAGCGAGGAAGGGAACAGGGTCACGCATCAGTCTAACCAGCTGTAAATGGGTATGTTAAACTCTTTGTGTAGTTGTTAACTCATACTGGCTACTAGTTGTTGAATCATGCTTTATTTGTTAACACATTAACTACCGCAAGCCGCTGTCTGCGGCTCAAAAAATAATCACGTTTGGACCGCAAGCCGCTCAGAGCGCCAATCTAATTTTAGTAATAAAACGAATGAAAAATGTACTGAAAAACTTTCTGATCTGGTTCGAGATTTTAAGTTGCCACCGGAAAACAAATTCCCAAAGCATGGTTGTTGTAGAACACTGGAAAATTGATATTATGTTCATATTTTTCAGCGTTTTGTGTTAGTTACCAAATCGTGTAAAACTGGTTACCGTGGCAACTAGTGATAGGACTACAAAAAATGCGCGTACATCTCGTCTAACGGCTAAATAGGATAGAAACGTGTTTCAACAATTGACTGATAGATCTAGCGACGAGGACAAGAGTGAAAACGGTGTGCACATTGATTGAAATTGTGATTTTGATAAAGATGGGGCGCAAGCAGTCATAATTGTGAAAATATTGCAAGTCCTCGGTCATCTGAGGGCCGTTAAATAGCAACAACCTCTATTAGAGTTACAACCGTATTTATTGTAATAGTGCATTCATTTATCTTTAAAATGACGTGTAATTCATAAAAATCTGTAAACATTCACGAAAACTACAGCTTATTTTGTGCAAACACCTACAGGATGAAAATGGGAAAAAAATTTAATTCGGCCACAGTGTGTTTTTTAATTCGGTAGTTAATGTGTTAAATGATGTGAATGTCCACCAGTGGATAAATGTAGATGTTGGGACTGGTGTAGCAAAGTGTAACGATTGTCAACTCATCAAACCCAGCACAGTTTTGGTCATACAGGTCATCTTGTCCTGGAACGTGATGAGGCTCCGGCAAGAATGTGAGTGTAAACAATGAGTGTGTATCTGAATGTCAGTACGCGAATGGTAGAATGATTCGATAGAGTTGACAGGTTGGTAGTACATCACTCATACTCACACTGTTCGAATTCAAGAAGTACTGGAACTACGGTGGTCTTTTATAACATTTAATGGGACGCACACTTGGACAGTACGTGTATGGTTACAGGAACAAATGTCGACATAGACAGCATAATGTTGATCACAGGAATATCATCTTAAGTTAGCATTCATGCTTGGCAAATATCATAATGGAGCATTCGTAAATAAGCATTCAGCGTTCCATCATGTAAATCATCTGGCTTTACTGACTGGGCACGTCAGACCAAAACCAATATATAGGAAGGCTCCTAGACCTAACCTCGTCTAGCGAATATTCCTTCACGTAAAGTTCAATATATATATATTTCATAATATAGGAATCCCAGACATGGGTTCTCACACGTAGCAGTGATCTCTTGGTTCATCGAGCGATAGTACAGGCATCCCTTTTTCTCACTCGATAAATACAAAGTATATGAATTTCAACATGGCTGTTCTCTCTCTCTCGTGAGCTTCACTCACTATAGAATATAGACCAAAATTAGTCATTCATTAAATGTCCTCATTTCTTCATAGCTTCTCTCATAGAGGTAATTGAATAATATCATACAATCTAGTGCTGATACATAGGAATGTCTTCTTCCTTTGAATGGATATTCTTTTTAAAAGTACCACTGTGCATCTGCTTATCAACAACGATGGCGAAGCCCAAGTTCACAATAAATTGTGGTTTTACCTTTTTATGCGAAATATAACTTTGCCATTCCTTGGCAAAAGAGAATAAACACTGGGGTAAAGTACATACAACATGTCTAAATGATTATCACTTTTCCCCATCCATATATAGATCACTATTTCGGCAAAAAAGCCTGCTACAACAAAACTCGGCATCCTCACAGGATGACAGCCATGGATCACACCCCTTGCTAGCGATACTTCCGCTGCATAGCCTTTGACCTTTTCTAGCGACAACCAAATTAGTTCGACTTAGAAATGCAAAGATATCCATATATAAGACAGACTCGTCCTACTCATACAAACACTACGTATAAATTCAGGCCATAGATATACTGAAGCAAGAACAATCTATTCCTACTCAGCCACAGAATAAATCGCAGTAGGCCTAGAGTCGTCTGCGGAGTCCGATCGAAGATGACAGAACTATTTTCAAGGGAAGCAACCCAAAAATGACTTCTCCTTAAGCACTTAAAAAAGGAAATACTTTGCTTCCAAAATATTTGCGAACATAATAAGAATATAAATGTATTATATTGCAAGATAGTAAAAATTGCCCTTTACAGTCTTACCACACCTCCCGGGAAAAAAAAAAATAAATTTTTTTTTTTAAAATACATCTAGGAGCACCGTAGAATAGGCTCACAACGCAAGAATACTGCGCAGATGAAAATATCAGGAATAACTATAATTCCTAATATGACTGGTGAGAATATATATCTCAAAATCTGAGAGAAATTGTTTCCCTACGAATAAATGTTTCCAGGAAGGTGTGATGTACGTATAATACAATTCTGGTAATTATACAATGCATACCAAAAATTCACACTACAATCTTAAATTTATGATTTATGAAGAAACAATCATCAAAGAACAGCGGTGAATTAACATCAATAAACCGCTAAGTAGCGATACCATCATTCTATTATTAAATTACAAATGTGTATCTTAGTAAAGAAACAAAAAATAACTGTTGTAAAGTTATACATATTAAAAAGATCCAATATTTAACAGCTAAGTGGCATCATGTGGGCATCTGGACAGAATGTCCGCCATCACATTTTCTGAACCACGGATAGCTCGTACCGAAAAATGAAAAGGTTGAAGAGCGATTGCGTATCGAGTTGATCTCGAGCTCTTCAAGTTCTTACTTTGGATAGCCGTAAGAGCTTTTTGGTCAGTTTCCACTACGAAATGCGCGCCCAGAAGGAATCTTTGGAGTTTGAGAATTGACCAAACCATTGCCAATAATTCGCGGTCTAAAACCGAGTAATTCCTTTCTGCAGCATTAAGTTTTCTGGATATGTACATTACAGGATGCAGAGTTCCAGAGTACTCTTGCATTAGTGCCGCTCCAATCCCAGTGGATGAAGCGTCACTACGAAGAACAAATGTCTTATCTGTTGTAGGTAACACTAAAATAGGTGGTGATGAAAACATAGTTTTGATCTTCTCTAGTGAAGATTGGCATTCATGAGACCAGTGAACCATGTTAGGCGACCCTTTCTTTAATAGTGTAGAAAGAGGTGCCATGATAGAGGACAGATTCGGAATGAAACGTCCATAAAATTGTATGAGACCTAAAAGACTTCGCACTTGCTTTTTAGTCCTAGGGATAGAGATGTTAAGTATCTTAGTGATATTATGGTCTTCTGTCTTCAAGAAACCGTGACCTACTCGATGGCCTAAGAAAGCAATTTCGCTAAAGCCAATACAAGCTTTAGATGGTTTTGCTGTCAGGTTATACTCACGCAGAGTTGATAATAATTCAACTAATCCTGAATAGTGATCTTCCCAAGTATCGCTGAAAAGACAGATGTCGTCTAGATAAGCAATGACATCTGACCGATACGATAGGATTCGACGCATCATGCGTACAAATGTAGCTGGTGCGTTCATAAAGCCGAAAGGCATAAAATTCCATTGGAAAAGGCCTCTGGGAGTAGAGAAAGCGGTAAGAGGTTTGGCGCGTTCGGATAATGGAACTTGCCAATATCCTTTAGACAAATCAAGTTTAGTGAAAAAATGCGATTTAGAAAGACGAGTAAGTAACTCTTCTAGTAAAGGCATAGGTTCAGCATCGAACTTCGTAACTTGATTCAATTTGCGATAGTCAACGCAAAGACGTATGTTATTGTCTTTTTTTCGAACAATAACCATCGGCGAAGAATATGCAGAAGTGGATGGTTCGATTATTTGTAAATCTATCATTTCATCCAACTCCTTTTCAA
The DNA here is from genome assembly GCA_024509875.1 of Oreohelix idahoensis. NCBI lineage: Eukaryota > Metazoa > Mollusca > Gastropoda > Stylommatophora > Oreohelicidae > Oreohelix > Oreohelix idahoensis. Next base: position 218,028 of record JAMPIV010012239.1, on the reverse strand, counting down.
CTTGTGTTTGGAAATGTATAGGGATAGGATAAGGCCTAACCCTAATTGGAGTATGTTCAGTTAGAACAATGTCATGCTCAATGACATGAGTTTGTCCAGGGATGTCAGTGAGGACATCCTGAAATGTTTGTAACATAGACGAAACTTGTCGCCGTTCTCCTAGAGACAAATCAGGAGAAACAGTAACGTCTTTCCATGATTCACTAGAATGAAGTGGGATCATTGGAAGCGGGAGATTAACATCCGAAAAACTTGTTTCCTCATCCTGTATTACAGACAGTGATGAGTAATGACCATGTTTGACATGAGAATCGTCCGTTGCCTGGAAAATAGGCTGTAAATAGTCAGGACGTTCATGGAACTCCGTAAGCATATTGATGTGGAAGGTTTTATGCTTCCCGTTAATATCGACGATGTAGTCAACATCTGAAATTTTCGATATTATATCGTACGGACCTTTCCAACTAATAAGGAGTCTATTTTCACGACAAGGTAGCAAAACAAATGCTTTGTCACCAGGACAAAGTTGTCGTAAAGTTCTCTTCTTATTAGCAAATTGTCTTGCCTTCTGCTTAGCAAATTCAGAAGAGGACGTTGCCAATTTGCATGCTTCGATAATCTTTTGTCTCAGCGCGATGACATACTCGTAAGAAGATTTTGTGTCATCGTCAATATTGTCAGCTGTTATAAGATCATGCAGCAAAGACATTGGGCCGCGCGGTCGCGCGCCAAAGACAAGTTCAAAGGGCGAAAACCCTGTATGTTCATTGGGGACCTCTCTGTACGCGAAGAGGGCCGCGGGTAAAACCCTATCCCAATCTTGAGGATGATCCTCAGTTATCTTCCCTAATAAGTTCTTAAGTGTTCTATTTAGTCGCTCGACCATCCCATTGGACATAGGATGATAGATGCTACTCAAAGATCTCTCTATCTGTAGAGTAGACATTACTTGAGACATGGTATCCGATATCAGTTGGGTGCCATGATCTGATAATATTTCTCCGGGGAATCCCAGCCGAGAAAATATAAGCCAAAGAGCATCTGCAATGTCAGCGGTAGTAATGCTCTTTAGAGGGATAGCCTCTGGCCAACGTGTGCACATGTCTACACACGTTAAGATAAACTGATGTCCTCTAGCAGATTTGATCTTAAATGGACCAATGATGTCTATCGCCATTTTCTGGAATGGACGAATAGGAATATCTGCAGCCTGAATAGGCGCAGCATGACGAGGACCTTTGGATTTGACTTCTTGACATACTTTACAGGATCGACAATAGATCCGTATGTCCTTGTTCACAAAAGGCCAAAAGAAAGCCGCAAGAACTCTTGACTTAGTACGGGAAAAACCCATGTGTGACCAGCACACTGAGAGTCGTGTGCATGTTGTAAGATCTTAACTCTCAAATTCTTGGGTACAAGAATCTGAGAATGACTTGACTTAGTGGAGTCTTGCACCATACGTACAAGTACGCCATTCTTCATTGTAATCCAAGATTTACAATTTGAATCTTTATTCGGATCACCTTTCGTTACAAGAGTGAAGAATTTCTTAAGAGTCGGATCTTCTTCTTGTTGTTTTATAAACGAGTCACGAGAAATTACCAAGGGATCATCTCGGTTATGCACTTCATTATCTTCAACAGATGAAGTTTCAGGCATATTGAGAGCTTGAGCTCTAGTGACTACTGCATTAGCAGATTGCATATTTTGATTTTCCCAAACGGAAATTTGCTCCGGAGTGCATTCTTTGACTCCGTGAATGCGACCGATGATAAGATCAGCGATCGGATTCGGCAAAAGACATGCGTGTACATCTCCTGTGAAGAAAGGAGTAGCAATCCTAATGATAGCGGTAGAGTATTTCTCTATGGTGCCGCCAAATGTTACGCATTTGACTACTTTGCCTGTAGAATAAGAAGGATCTATGAGTGACTGCCTAACCCCAATAGTTGTGCATCCAGAATCAAAAAGTACTGAGACTGGATTGTCATTTACCAAACCTTTGTGTAAGACAAGAGAACCTCTCCCATCATGCGCGATTGACGCAGGAAGAGCGGGAAGAGGATGGCCACAGCTTAAAGTAGACACTGTGGTTGGCTCAAATAATGTTTTGCATTGGGGGCACTGAGATGCTCTCCCAAAATCAAAAGCGGCACATGCCATATTATTAGAGTCATCATTATCTTTATTTTGTTTATAGGCTTCGTGGGACTCTTGCTGTGCAGAGTTCGCCTGGTAATGAGCTTTATGTTTTTTGAATTGTGCTCTACCTCTGTTATTATTGCCTCTGTACTTATCATTGTTTCCACTATTATAACCCCTACTCGGGTTTGAATCATAGCTCCTTTGGTTACTATCATCATATTCATTATAATGAGTATCTCGGTAATTATGATCCTGTTGTCTCCATGAAGGAAAACTTGGATAGTTTCTAGAATGACTTCCTTTGCGAAAGTTCCTGTAATTATGACCACCCCTGAATCGAGGGCTGTCAGCTCTTCTCCAGGTATTCGAAGAAGAACCCTGAAATGATTGGTTACCTTGGTTCTGATAACTGTAATAGTTACCTTTTTTATTAAACCTATTTTGAGGTCCTTGGAATTTGTGAGAGTGATTAGGGTTGTATGGTGTTGCAGAAGCAACTGGCATACCTTCTTTAACCTTACTGTTGCTAATAGATACGTCCGGATGTGCAGTGACGTATTGGGTACAATACTGTTCCATTTCTTTTAGAGACTTAGGTTTACGCTCATGTAAGAATTCGAGGAAAGGTTTATTTATACTTGACATAATCTTGTCTCTGAGTATCAAGTCCATAAGGGCTTCATAAGTCTTTTCTGTTTTGGATAGCTCAATCCAACGATCAAATGTAAGACGTGTTCTTGCAATGAATTCTGAGAATTCTACACCTGCCTCAGGCACCATTGTCTTAAACAACTTCCGATAACCCTCTTCAGACAACTGATACTTCTTTAACAAGGCTGCCCTAATAACATCATAGTTATCTTTGTCAGCCTCTTCAACCAAACTTAAACTAGTCAGAGAATCACCTTTCAGATTTTCTGATAACTGGTTAGCATATTGTGATTTGTCCACATTATGTGCTCGACACGAGCGTTCAAATCTGTTTAGCCAGAATGTTATGTCATCACTGGAAGGGTTGAACGCTGGTACCTTGACCTTGTAAGTAAAGGGTTTACCATTACCACTAGATGCTTGATTAACATTACTTATGTTTGTTAACTTTAACTTTTCTAACTCAAATGCTAAAAGTTCTTTTTGGTGTTCATGTTCTCTTATTGCTTTTTTTTCTTGAGCTTCAGCTTGTAATTTTCTCTCTTCTGCTGTAGCTTCATCCTTTCTTTTCTCTTTTTCCATTTCCATCTGGAATCTTTTTTCATCAGTCTGTATCTGCAATTTCTTTTGTTCATCCTCTCTTTGTAATTTTTTTTCCTCAGCTTCTAATTTCTTTTCTTCAATCAATGCTTTTCTTTCTTCAGCAGCAGCAGCAAGTTTTCTCTCTTCTGCAGCTAATGCTTTGTCATATTGAGCAACTGCCCATTGTTCTAATTGCTGACCAGTTATATCAAGAGCCCTGCCTTGTGTGATAAAATAATCTAAGGTAGACATCTTGTCTAATAAGATCAGTAATTTGCAAAAGTAAATAAATTCACTTTCTTAGTCTTAATCAAAGACCTTGTATGATAACTTATTAACCTGTGGAAAAATAGTACTTAACTATCCCAATCACTGTGGGAAACAAGCCTTACAAAGGTCTTGTATAAATCCTTATATAATAACAGCTATAAGTTGCTGGTTCACTCTATAATATAAGTGCAGTGCACCAGAAATAGTGTTTTATGTCATCAACTGTGTACCTTTAGTAATAGCAATTAACTATCAGTTGATTCTTGTACATCAATTTATATGATCAACTATATTTTAAATAGTGTATGTCGATCAGGCACAAAACAAAACAGTTATACAGAAGAACATGAAAACATTTGCGGAAATGAAATAAATCAAATGGGAAAAACAATAAAAGATAAACCGCACGAGGATAACAAATACAAATAACGCCACAGTATATAAATATAAATTGAGAATAGAACTGAAAGATAGAATAGGGTAGACCAACAAATTACAAACAAATCAAAACAAACTAAAGAACAGAGGAATATTACAAAAACAACAATGAGTACAGACTTCACAGCTAACACTAATAGCAACAGCTGTCGCAGCAAATTTTCAATAAAGAAAATTGCACCTATAGAAACGCACACATCAGACCCTCTATTACGTGGGATACTCTGCTGTGTGACACCGCCCAACCGAAACAACAACCCGCTGGATACAAACAAATATCACATATAAATAGTTAAACATAAATACATAAATGCATAAATAGTATGGCAATATGATGTAAATAGAGTGTTGCAGAAAGAATGTGTTGGAATGAAGGCTCAGTTACACTGCCTAATAGTACAGTACTGTGGTACTTTATTAAACAAATACTTCTGGTCTAATTATTTTAAATTCAACACAGAAATAGAAGCTCCATCGTTGATTTGAATGATAACAATCAATGTAGGACTTCTCAGTTCAATAACATTTTCTTTCGCAAACACTGTCAAATATTCTCCAGTCCTGATGTGTAATGTTCTATGTTTCAACCAAGCTTGCTGTGTAACACTGTCAGTTGTATGGCAAATGTCCAATGAACCAAATGTCAACAAACCCTGACCTAGTTACTGCATACTCTCGACAGGACAGGTCACGCTGACATCACTGTAGAGTTGTACTGTTGATGTATTTGTGTGTCGTAACAGACCCCAAGGAACGTCTGGTCTCAGTAGTTTACTTCTCAATATGGTCACTGTGCAGGTTGACCCAGGAAGCTGGCACACCAGTTGTTAAACTCTTTGTGTAGTTGTTAACTCATACTGGCTACTAGTTGTTGAATCATGCTTTATTTGTTAAATGATGTGAATGTCCACCAGTGGATAAATGTAGATGTTGGGACTGGTGTAGCAAAGTGTAACGATTGTCAACTCATCAAACCCAGCACAGTTTTGGTCATACAGGTCATCTTGTCCTGGAACGTGATGAGGCTCCGGCAAGAATGTGAGTGTAAACAATGAGTGTGTATCTGAATGTCAGTACGCGAATGGTAGAATGATTCGATAGAGTTGACAGGTTGGTAGTACATCACTCATACTCACACTGTTCGAATTCAAGAAGTACTGGAACTACGGTGGTCTTTTATAACATTTAATGGGACGCACACTTGGACAGTACGTGTATGGTTACAGGAACAAATGTCGACATAGACAGCATAATGTTGATCACAGGAATATCATCTTAAGTTAGCATTCATGCTTGGCAAATATCATAATGGAGCATTCGTAAATAAGCATTCAGCGTTCCATCATGTAAATCATCTGGCTTTACTGACTGGGCACGTCAGACCAAAACCAATATATAGGAAGGCTCCTAGACCTAACCTCGTCTAGCGAATATTCCTTCACGTAAAGTTCAATATATATATATTTCATAATATAGGAATCCCAGACATGGGTTCTCACACGTAGCAGTGATCTCTTGGTTCATCGAGCGATAGTACAGGCATCCCTTTTTCTCACTCGATAAATACAAAGTATATGAATTTCAACATGGCTGTTCTCTCTCTCGTGAGCTTCACTCACTATAGAATATAGACCAAAATTAGTCATTCATTAAATGTCCTCATTTCTTCATAGCTTCTCTCATAGAGGTAATTGAATAATATCATACAATCTAGTGCTGATACATAGGAATGTCTTCTTCCTTTGAATGGATATTCTTTTTAAAAGTACCACTGTGCATCTGCTTATCAACAACGATGGCGAAGCCCAAGTTCACAATAAATTGTGGTTTTACCTTTTTATGCGAAATATAACTTTGCCATTCCTTGGCAAAAGAGAATAAACACTGGGGTAAAGTACATACAACATGTCTAAATGATTATCACTTTTCCCCATCCATATATAGATCACTATTTCGGCAAAAAAGCCTGCTACAACAAAACTCGGCATCCTCACAGGATGACAGCCATGGATCACACCCCTTGCTAGCGATACTTCCGCTGCATAGCCTTTGACCTTTTCTAGCGACAACCAAATTAGTTCGACTTAGAAATGCAAAGATATCCATATATAAGACAGACTCGTCCTACTCATACAAACACTACGTATAAATTCAGGCCATAGATATACTGAAGCAAGAACAATCTATTCCTACCCAGCCACAGAATAAATCGCAGTAGGCCTAGAGTCGTCTGCGGAGTCCGATCGAAGATGACAGAACTATTTTCAAGGGAAGCAACCCAAAAATGACTTCTCCTTAAGCACTTAAAAAAGGAAATACTTTGCTTCCAAAATATTTGCGAACATAATAAGTATATAAATGTATTATATTGCAAGATAGTAAAAATTGCCCTTTACAGTCTTCCTGACTCTGATCTTGAGTTAGAGAAGGCTACGGCAGCGAGGAAGGGAACAGGGTCACGCATCAGTCTAACCAGCTGTAAATGGGTACCTCACTCTGATCTTGAGTTAGAGAAGGCAACGGCAGCGATTTCCCTTGTTTCCTGTGTACCGTTAACTTGTAGAACCGATTCAATTCCGTTCTATTGGTTTATAAAGTTTAAAAAAAATACGGGGGGGGGGGGGGGGTTTGGGGGGGGGTCTGTCGTAAGCGTGTCAACTAAGAATGCACGAGAAACTTTTTTTTTTTTTTTTTAACTTGCCTCCCAAATCACAATATGAAATCAACCTTTTTCAGTCAAGAAAAAGTACGGTTGTCAGTTTTGGTAATAAATATCCAGAATTTGATTATCCGGTGAATTAACGCACAAGAACCTCCTTTTCTAGCTACAGCCAAAATATCTAGATGTAGGAGATTAAATCAACTCTCCTTTTCTGACCCCCAGCAAGACAGACATATCTTCTGGAGTACATCAGGCAATGTCCTCTAAGTTCCTTTAGTAGTAAAGGTGTAAAACCTTGACCGACGTGATACCGCCGGAGCAACAGAGTTCAACGAACAGATAGCCCTTCGGGCAGGCACCAACCCGATGCATAAAAAGACATGGTGAGTCGTGAGCTGAAACTTCTCATGACAGTAGACTCTTTCCCGCCCAGTGGGAAAGCTAGCAAGCAGACTACCAAAATGTCAATCATTAAAGCTGGCGACAAATAATAATATGAAGAGCAATTACCTTTCTTCAGAAATAAACACCACAACTCACACGCCTCCAGGCGTTTTGAATCACATGAGGAAAATCATCTGTAGATAAACTAACAACACAAGAGGACTTCCATTTCCCCGTCAAAAATTATCACGGTCGCTGAAACGCGTTTCGCTCTGATCGAAACCTTTGCTAGACTCCTGAAACCGAAGTCTTTCTCAAACAACCCTAAATTCGACACATGCGCAGTAGCGCTTGACCCCTGAGTTAAACTCAAACGGGACGATGTTGGACACATACCAAGCAAAGATACTGACCAAATCGAGCCTTATATGGTCAGGGAATAAACATCAACTCTGGTTGCAAACATTCCAAGAAAAGCTGACCTATACGAGCCATATAAGGATAACAACCAGACATAGATCTAATAATAGACCGGCAGGTTAAAACACAAGAGCGGGTAACAACCATTGAAAATGTAACCTCAGATAACCAAGAGTTATGCACCTTTCCTTACAAAAATTAAAGTGTACAAACAAGACAAGTAAATATATTGACTCAGAAAAATCTGTGCGTAACAATTACAAATCAGTCACAGTTAGGTCAGCCCATTTCTTAGTTTAATGGTAGCACCGGATCTGGTTTCTGAGGAAGAAAGTCCATAATTTATTACCAGTTTGATTAAAGTTGGGTTAACAAAAACATATGTACATCTTTATACTAGGACACAGTACATACACAAAATTGTCAACGTTACGGCCAGATCTTCATCAAGGATACATTAAAGAAAAACGGAGGGGCAAAGAAAGAATTTAAAAGGGAAATTCATAACAAATAAATATAAAAGATTAATTAAGAGAAACGTGGATAAACGAGAGCAGATGGGCAGGGGCAGGAAAAGTTAAAACAGCAACAGGAGAAACAGTACTTTACTCTGGAAGAGACGATGGACAGCCCAATGAAGGCGTAGTCATTATTCTACAGAAATGAATAGAAAGGACATTACTGGAATGGAAACCCATTAACAACAGACTGGTAGATTAAGATTGAGAGGGAGATTCACCAATACTACAATAATACAATGCTACGCACCAACGAATGATAGCGATGAAAAAATCAAGGATGAATTCTATCAACAACTGCAGAAAGAAGTAGAAGACACACCAATATATGATCTTATTATAGTAATGGGAGACCTAAATGCGAAAGTTGGTTCACACTACATGTAATGAAAGAGTAATGGGGAAATGCGGCAGCGGAACAGCAAAAGAAAATGAGGATAAATTAATAAGTTTCTGTAGCATTAACAACCTGGTCAATGGAGGAACATTTTTCCCGCATAAAGAAATTCACAAATTAACATAGGAATCACCAAATGGTCGGGACAGAAACCAGATACACCACATCATGATTAACGGTAGATGAAGACATGCATTACAAGATGTGAAGGTAAGAAGAGGTGCTGATGTGGGAAGGTTTCACTATTTAGTTGTAGCAAAACTGAAAGTGAAACTAAGAACGGCTGGACCAACTGTAACTACACAGAAAAGATTTGACATCAGCAAATTGAAGGACCCCCTTACCAGAAAAGCTTTTGCGGCTGACATAAAGAAACGATATCAATTTGCCAAAAGTCAGGAAAAGACATTGACTCATGATATAGACCAGAAATTCCACACCATTTCAACAATATATTAGGAAAGCAGCAAATCATGCTTGGGATTCCAGGAAAGGAACAAGCAAGACTGGATAACACCAGAAAAATTAAACACCATAACGATGAGAACGGAAATGAAAGGAAAGAAAACAGAATCGAAGTCCCACGGTTAAAGTAACTATATAGCGAACAGTACAGTCAGCTGGACAAGGAAGTTAAACGCCAATCCCGAGCCAACAAAAGGAATTTCCTAGACGATCTTGCTAGACAGGCAGAAGAGGCAGCACTGAGAAATGAACAAAGCACAGTATACAAAATAACTAAATTCATCAGCGGAAAACGAGGTGCAAACATTATTACATTAGTAAGAGATAGGCAAGGTAATCTTATCACGACAGCAGAGGAAACAAGATGGGCAGCGCATTTCAGAGAAACTCTGAACAAGAAACCGACAGAGACACAATTACGAGGGGCGTTCATAAAGTAATGCACCACATCGTTTTTCTCAGGAGCTGTTTATTCAAAAAGCATGAAATTTATACACAATATACATGAATATGTCTTGTAAACATCGGTATTATTCAACATAATCCCAATCAAATTGTACGGCTATATGCCAGCGCGAAACAAGTGCATGTATTCCTAGCCCGTACCAGATTTTGTCTTGATCATGTAGCCATTTCTTCGCTGCATGAATCACTCCTTCATCATTCTCAAACCTTGTCCCACGGAGTGCATCTTTAAGTGGACCAAATAGTTGAAAATCAGAGGGTGCCAAATCGGGACTATAGGGTGGATGGAGTAGTACAGTCCAACCCAATTTGGTGATTGCTTCCCGTGTTGCCAGACTTGTGTGAGGTCGCGCATTGTCGTGAAGGAGAAACAGGTCTGCTGGATTCTTATGAGGCCGAACTCTGCGAAAACGTTGATTGAGTTTTTTCAATGTCTTAATGTAAGCTTGCGAATTGATTGTCTCTCCTCTTGGCATAACGTCCACAAGAATCACACCTTCAATGTCTCAAAAGACAGTGATCATGACCTTTCCAGCTGAAGGAATTGTCTTGAATTTCTTTCTTCGTGGTGATTGCGGATGATGCCACTCCATTGACTGTCTTTTTGTCTCAGAATCAAAATGATGTGCCCAGGTTTCGTCACCTGTAACGATCTTAGCCAAAAAGTTCTCTCCATCAGCATTGAAACGCTCCAACAATTCAGAAGAAATTGCTTTCCTTTGCAATCGGTGGTCATTTGTGAGACTTCGAGGAACCCATCTTGCGTAAACCTTAGAAAATCCGAGAGTTTTTATAACTGCTTTTGCACTACCAATGCTGACTGACAGCTCTAAGGCTAATTGTTGAGTAGTGATTCACCTATCAGTAAGAATAATGCCCTCAGCGCATTTCAACATTTCTGCGTTGGTGGCTGTGGCAGGACGTCCACAGCGCGGCCGATCAAGCAGCTCCGTATCTCCACTTCTTGATTCTTTTATTCTCTAAACCCAGCGACAGACTGTACTCCTGTCGACTGCAAAACTCCCATACACATCACATAGACGCTTGTGAATGCTCACAACAGTTTCCTTCTCTGCAACGAGAAATTCTATCACAATTCGCTGCTTATAACGTAAGTTGCTAACACGC
>JAMPIV010012239.1:0-205000 GCA_024509875.1 Oreohelix idahoensis | reverse complement strand
TATATATATATATATATATATATATACGAGGGAAGGTCAAAAAGTAATGCCTCCTATTTTTTATGTATGTAAATACTGCATCCGTGTGCAATTTGTAAATTTAGCAGGATTCCTCAAACACTCTTCTGCACTGTATAGCATTACCAACCTGTTTCAGTAACAGGTGGCACCACTGTAACAGTTTAAAAATGGCTGCCAAAGACGTTCGGTTAAAACAACGTTATGTCATAGAATTCCTCAATGCTGAAGGCGAGACCCAAATTCGCATCCACGAACGTTTGAAGAATGTTTATGGAGATTCAACAGTGGATGTTAGCACTGTCCGACGTTGGGTACATCGTTGTGACGAAGCTGAAGTAGGTCAATCTTCAATGGCTGACGCAAAACGGACTGGCCGTCCGTCTACCGCAGTGACTCAACATAACATTCATCGAGTTGATGGCATCATTCGTGGTGACCGTCGGGTAACACTGGATGAACTTTATTCCATGTTGTCCATTAGTAAAGGCAGTGTCCAGAACATCATTAAAGACCTGGGTTATTCAAAAGTTTGTGCACGGTGGGTACCCAGAATGTTGACAGACAGACACAACATCGCCGACAAGAAAGAAGTTCAAAAGTTCACCATCTGTAGGGAAAGTTATGGCCTCCGTGTTTTGGGATGAGAAGGGTGTGATTCTTCTCGACTTCTTGGAACAGGGAAACACGGTGAATGCAGACCGTTACATTGAAACTTTGAAGAAACTTAGAGGTCATCTTCGGCGACTTTACCCATTAAAAGATCAGAGAACTGCACTACTGTTGCATGATAATGCCACGCCACACACCGCTAAACGCACCATTGATGTGATTGCAGAATTTGGCTGGACATTATTACCACTTCCCCCTTACAGTCCCGATCTTGCACGTTCTGACTTCCATCTGTTTGGACCACTGAAAGAAGATCTTTGCGGACATCACTTTGTGGACACCGAGACCCTTAAACGCGCTGTACGCCAGTGGTTTATAAAAAAGGACACAAATTTTAATCGTGCGGGGATACATGCCCTTGTGAGAAGATGGACAAAAACTGTAACAAATAACGGAGACTACATTAAGAAATAAATTTTTGAAGTTCAGACTTGGGGCTACATTTCAATGTGATTTTTATCTGTTTTCTTGCCTATTGAATGAAATTAAAAATTACGAGGCATTACTTTTTGACCGTCCCTCGTATATACAAAATGTAAATTTTAGACCCACAGGGACAAGGGTCCAAACAATTACTGTTAAATTATACTAATAGTGTTACTAAAATCTGTCTATAACTGGTTTCTAACACTGGATGGCTGTTTGGGATTCTTTAATCACTCCCAGTCTCTTTACAATCTAATGTCACTGTTTATTTCACTATGGAAATATTTTATTTCTTGAATACAGGGGTATGCTGCTCTTATAGCTGATGTACTGTTAGGGTACCAGATATTTCACTTATCTGGCCCATTGGAACTGTCTGATATCTTTCTGCCGAATGACCACTGCTCCAAAAGTAATAGGGGAGATACTGGCGACCCCTATCACTACTGGCCTCCAAAACTTCTCAACAGCTTTCACATAGAACTCTGGCACCGGACTAGTGCCAGATAAGATCCTGTAATAATGAAACAATGTCTCCTGGGTGATATCTTATTTAGACTGTGTTTTATATACACAACAGCATACATTAGAAATAAAGAGCTGTGTCATATCCAATGGACCAATCCAGCTCATCCACTCCACAGTCTACCAGTGCTGTTCACATGTCTCTCCTACAAAGGCGGCACTGCATCTGCAATAATCTTATTAATCTTTCTTTTCTACCATACAATGGGATAGGTGAGCTGTGTCCCTCTGGTCACCTACGAAAACATTTTATTTCACAAGACATGTGCATTTACAAAACTGGCAATGTGTTTTATCTTAATTCTCCTTCAAGCCCTGCATAAATCAGCTTGGGACCTGATTACTTAGTCGTGATGGCAGCATCTCTCAATCACATTTTTAAAGAAAATATATGAATAATGTCGGTCTTACCAGAATTCAGTGAAAAAAAAACACAGGTACGTTGAATAGCAGATTCCAGATGTACTGCTGGCTGGACTGTGATGCCTATACTTTCATACATATTTGCTTTAATAAGGCTAATCACTTTTTTTCAGAAATACACAACGTCCTGCTCTCGGTACTATCTTCTACAAATGGCGTCAAGCCGTTGAATTTTCTTAATAATATGAAAGGCTTTGGCCAATAAACGAACGACAATTTTGAAATTTGAAATTATAAGCAAAACATACTTGAATTTTGGGACACTACCAAGTTTTTTTTTCTCTCTCATTCTTAGATTTCTACTGCTAAATATATTTTGTGTTAAGCCATCCCATAATTTTTCTCCCCCTTTTCTGCCCCTTTCCACAACAGACTACATGTAACCCTTTCCTGCCTTTTTCAAGGACGCGTCAAAAAAGTCACCGTTAGTGCAAGTCCAAACGAGCATGTGTTGGTCTGTCTGTACGAACAAATACCGTCTTTTGTCCATAACTTTATTTTTATCTGTCGGATTTTTGATAGAAAGCATATTACCCATCAGAACAAGACCAGCTCTTAGACTAGCTAACTTTTATGATCCTAATCCTATTAATAAAGAATTCTATATATTTTCCATTTTGGTGTTCGTTGTTTTCTAAGTTTCCACTACTTAAATGTTATAAAATTCGCCTCAGATCTTCCTTTTTCCCGATAGGAAGTAATTATGGGTGTGTGTATATATATATTTTTTTCCACAGTGTCTGTGGTTAGAAATGTATTGGGCTAGCGGGGTATTTTTAAATTTTCAAACTTGCGACATCGTTTTCGACACAAGCTAACGGCATCGTCTCGCACTGTTGGCCCGAGTAGCTAATTCAAACCTCTAACACTTGACAAGCCGGCAGCAGGTGTCCGCTCTCTCAATCTTATGCGTTCGTGTGTTTTATTCTTTCTATTTTTCCTGGAACCAATACGCTAGTAGCTTGTTTCAAATTTTTATCGTTAACCCTTGACGGGCTCGTTTTTAAAGGCTAATACTACCAACGCGGCGATAAGATTTCTCACTATGTTCTGTCCTGCTTAAATCAATGCGTTTTCTGGCGCAGGGAAGAAGACGCGTTACCTTTACTAATTTTATTTCTACTGCTATTATTTTGACTTTAATATATAATTAATTAATGATTTTATCGTTGCATCAGTGTACTTCACCACACATCTCCCCACATAAGAACTTGCCTGATGCTAGTTCCAAACAGTGATACACATAGATAAAATCAACTCCCTACGCCTGCTGAATACTCTGATTTGGATCACATGGATGCCTACTGAGGAAATCTGCACCCACGTTCAGTGACCCTGGAATATATTCAATGGTAAATTGATATGGCTGTAATAATAACGACCATCTTAATAATCTGGCATTTTCATGCTTGGCCTGTGATAAGAATACGAGAGGCTGATGATCCGTTTGGACCACGAATGTTCTACCATATAGATAGATCTGGAACTTTCGTATCGCCCAGATCAAAGCTAGACATTCTTTTTCGCTTGTTGAATAGTTTTGCTCCGCTTTGTTTAACTTGCGGCTAGCATAAGCGACTGGGTTCAGCTCTCCCTCTGGTGACGATGATCTTTGCAACAACGTAGCCCCCAGGCCCACATTGCTTGCGTCACTTCTCACCACAAATTCCTGACTCAAATCAGGTAATTTCAAGATAGGCTTGCTTGTAAGTTTTTCCTTTAACTCTTGGTAGGCTGATTCACATTGGGCTGACCAAACAATTCTATCAGGATTTCCCTTGCGAGTTAAATCCGTCAGAGGAGCACAAATAGAGTTAAAATTTTTGATATATTTCTGATAGAATCCACACAACGACACGAAAGATCTCACGTCTTTCTTTGTTTGTGGCCTAGGTGCTCTCTGCAATTTTTCAAGGTTCTTGGGGTCAGGGGTCATACTACCCTGAAACACAGTATGTCCCAAGAACTCCAACTCTTTACAACCAATACAACATTTTGTTGGTCTAGCCGTCAAATTAGCCTCTCTTAGTCTATCGAACAGCATAGTCAAAGAGTTAATGTGTTCCTCAAATGTTTCTGTAGCAATGAGGATGTCATCCATAAAGTTTGTGATGCATGGGTTATTTAGTGGATCCAACAATTTTCGCATCATCCTAGAAAATACACTCGGAGCATTTTTCAACCCAAAAGGTAACATGTTGAATTCGTAATGTCCTTCCGAAGTGCTAAACGCCAAATAAGGTCTGACCTCAGGCTTCACTGGAATCTGATAATAGCCTTTGCTCAGATCCACCTTCGAAAAATATTTTGCCTTGTTTAGCCTGGCAAATAATTGATTTGTGTCAGGTAATGGATCCACCTGATTCTCTGTGACAGCATTCAGTTTCCTGTAATCTATACACAGACGATGTTCTCCAGAGGGTTTTCTCAGCAAAACCACACTGGAACTATATGGAGATTCGCTATGAGAAATAATTCCTTCTTTTAATAGGTACTCAATCTCCTCTTTCAAAGCTTTCTCCTTGGCAAACGGGATCGTGTAGGCTCTCATACAGATCGGTGTTGGGTCTATTAGTTTCATGTCATATTCTAACAAATTCGTGTGCCCCTGTTTGTCTGTTAACACGTCCGTATGCTCAGTCAGAACCTTTTGAACCTGTTCCCTCTGTTTTTTCGTCAAGTGTTTACTGACTTTTACATGTGCCGGTGTCTCACATGTTTTCAAGGGATACTCATGGGATGTGAGCGGTTCATTCTTCATCCCTGTTGCTATCGACAAGGACATTAAGTGTGTTCCTTCCTGGATTTCCCTGTCCAGATACTTCTTTAGAAGGTTCACATGATATACTTTCTCTTTCCCTTTCTTGTCGATTTTATAATTTGTTCTAGACACCTTCTCTAGAACAGTATATGGACCTTGCCATCCAATTTGTAGTTTGTTATGGCTGCCGGGCAGTAGAAGAAGCACCTTCTCTCCCACAAATAATTCTCTATCCTTAGCTTTCTTATTAAAATAGGCAGCATGTTTTTTCCTGGCTTGTCTGAGATTATCATTTGCAAGTTTCCAGCCAGTTTTAAGACGAGTGATCAGCTAGGTCACACATTGGTATGATGAGGTAACAGTCTCTTCTGCCTTCTCATCTGTCCAGGTCCTCAACAAAGCTTCTAAAGGACCTTTTATTGGCCTCCCAAATAACAGGGTTGCGGGTGCCATCCCGGTTGAATTATGTGGAACTTCCCGATACGCAAACAACGCAGAGGGCAGGTATTGGTCCCACGTATCAGGTTTCTCATGTGCCAGCTTTCTCAGGATATAAATGAGAGTCCCGTTGAACCTCTCTACCTGGCCGTTCCCTTGGGGGTGATACGGACTACAATGAAAATGCCTGGCTTGGAAGATCCTGAAAACGTCTTCCGTTAGTTTCCCCTTGAACTGTGAGCCGTTTTCAGTCAAGATTTGATGCTGGAATCCTAACCTTGTGAATATTGCAAGTAATGCCTCTGCGACATGCTTGGAATCGATTGACGACAAGGCTACCGCCTCTCCCCACATAGAACACGTGTCTACCAGAGTAAGGATGTAACTGTTCCTCCTCTTGGTCCTAGTGAGAGATCCCACAATATCCACTGCAACTCTCTCAAAAAGTGTTCCCACAATGGGCATTTCCCCTAGAGTTGCTGGAGCAGTCCAGTGCTTTGGAGCTACCCTTTGACATTCTGGGCAGGATTTTACATATCTCTTTATATCCTCCGTTATTCCTGGCCAGAAATAATGACAAGCTATACGCTGTCCTGTTACGCTGATCCCCATGTGACCACTGAAAGGAATCGCATGTCCTAATTCCAACACTCTCTCCCTATATGAAGTAGGAAGAACCAGCTGGCCGTGACCATTTGTTCCAGTTCCGGTCTTCCTATATAATAATTTGTTCTTCATGTAATAGTCCCCTTTGCTTGGAGGTGTGTGGCATTTAGGTAATTTTTTGTAACAAGGCTTGAGTGTCTTGTCCTCAGCCTGTGCCTTCCTCATCTCTTCTGGTTGAGTATTTATAGCTTCATCTTCTTCCTTTTTGGATTGTGATCGTGTCTGGACGGCTGCCAAGACCACAGGTCTCTTGGGATTTCCCAAGAAGACATAACGACACCCCGATATCAGAGGGTCGATGGGTGCTTCAATCACTGCTGCTCTGATTACTCCTTCCACATAGCGAGTTTTCACCGTTTTCCTGTCAATGGGAAGTTTCATAAGTGGTATGTCCGTGGTCGCCCCTTGTATCTCCACTGTTTCGGTGGTATACTGATCTGGGTTCACCAAGTGCGCACTCACAACAGAATCAAAATCTAAGCCTGTATCATAGAGACACCTAATGGTGACCCCATTGCAGACTACATCCTCACACACTGGGGGTGATAAGGTTCCTGCTGTCCAGTAGGTTTGTCCTTTCCTCCCTTGTTCCCCATCTTCATAGCAGCAAATCCAGAAGTTTTCTTATGAGAAAATTTGATGTCATGACCTTCCCTCTTACACCATTTGCAATATAATCTACCTTGATGAAAAGGTTTTCTTTCATCATATTTCCTATCATTGAATTGTGGGTTTTTGTTTCTAAAATCATTGCGTGGCCTATCAAAATTGTGCTTACCTTTGTTCCCCTGATCTTTGTTATCAAATCTATTAGAGTTTTGTGGAGCCTTAAAATTGTCAATCTGTTTCTTTTTAGCGCCAGCTACCTCTGCCTGGGCTGCCTGATACCTCTCAGCGACATTAAGTAACTCACCCAGCCTCTCTGCACCTTGTTCCATGAGAAACTTTCTCAAGTCTGGAGCCATGGACTCTCTCAATTGCTCAATAAGGATCATCTCTTTAAGATCTTGGTTTTTCCCCAGAGCAGTCCATTTCTCCAAGTACGTCTCTAAACGTGCAGAGAACTGGTGATAGCTCTCACCCGACAGTAGTTTGGCATTCCTAAACTTTTTCCTGTAAAATTCTCCGTTCTTTTCATACCTTAGCAAAAGAGCCTACTTTAACATGTCATAATTGTCTTGGTCGTCTTTGCTCATCTTGGCAAACACTTCATAAGATGTTCCCCTCAGCCCCTGAGATAACTTTAAAATCCACCTTTCCTTCTCCAACCCATAGGTGGTGGCTAAAACCTCAAATCTAGACAAAAATGACTCAATGTCATCGTCCCTCTCAACAAAATGGTCTAAATGGAACCCCATAGCTGAAGTTGAGGCTCCCTGACTAGCAGTGGCATCGAAGGTAGAAGGGCTGGCACCATTTTCAGGAGCATGGCCTTGAAATTCGAACTCTTTTAGTCGTAGCTCGTGCTCCCTCTGTAATCTCTTCTCCTCCTTTTCAGCTTCCCTCTCTGCAGCCAATCGCTTGTCTTCAATTTCAGCAGCTGTTTTCTTTCCTCGGCTTTCCTTTCTGCAGCCAATCGCTTCTCCTCAGCAGCCTGTTTTCTTTCCTCGGCTTCCCTTTCTGCAGCCAATCGCTTCTCCTCAGCAGCCTGTTTTCTTTCCTCGGCTTCCCTTTCTGCCTTTTTTTCCTTCAATTTGGAGCCGCTTTATTTCAGCCTCCCGGTCCGCCTCCAATGCCCTAGCCTCTTTGTCAGCCTCAATCTGCAACCGTTTTATTTCTTTCTCAACTCTTTTTCTAATCTTTTTTATTCACGTTCGATAAATTTATCCACCTCTGTAGTGACATACTGAACCAACTCTGGTCCATCCATATTCATCTTTTTTGCAGCCAGCACAGCAGCAGATCTGAACTTTGCTAGGTCGGCCATAATATCAATCTTTAAAATGATCTAAAATAATTTTCCAAACTCTTAATTAACAGAGTACTCACACTAACTAATTAATTAACCAATTAATTAACTAATTACGGGCTCTCAACAGTCCATCAGCTTTTATTTTCCCTTTTAAATACTATTATAACTTTTGGGGACACTAGGGCTACAATATTTAAATTACTAAACAACTAACAAGTTCAAATCCCGGAATAAGAGACCCCAATTTATTGTGGTGGGTTTTGATGTTATGAAATGATGTTGATATTTTTCCTTAATGTACTGAATGAGGCCAGCTGTGAAGGTTCCTGATTCTAACAAATTTAGGGTGAGTTATCAGGATACCTTTCTGCTACCACCTTATGGCCTCAAGCAGACTTAATCTTGACTAGTGTGACGGACAATTTAGCGTCCCTGAAAGAGTTGGATGACAGGGTATTTTTTCTCGTATAACATTAGAACCCCTGAACAGTGGCTGAAACCTTCATCAGCCTGAAACGTTTCCACGTTGGCTAATTAGATATGTAGACTGTTATCGTACGTCCTGTTCAGAGAATCGCATTGACTTTAGGAGCAGTTTAAACCACCCCCACTGTTATCCCGGGAACAATTATAAGACGTTATTTACTCACTTCGCCCGTCCCCGATAGCTAGCGGGGCGTCGCCAGAAGATCACTCCTGTCTCTAGAGCTATTCTAGGCAGTTTTTTCATTACCTGGGACAGTAGCCTGCCTAAATAGGGGGCGTTGCCTAAATCAAACGAGTTTAGCGGCTAACCTCAAAGACACTGAGGATGTCTGGAAGTCTCCTGCTGCTGAGATGACACGGCAATGTGAACCAGAGTAGACGAGGCAAGCCTTCTCGCAGACTTCGCAATTCTTTGTCAATCGGCAAACTTGCCCGAAAGATTGAGGAACGGGAGAACCCCGAGCGACCAGGAAATGGAGTAACAGGCCATGTCGAGCGGTGTAGAAATCTCATTTTCTTCTCGAGATGAAGAGAGGTGCGAAAATTTCTCATGTCCCACTCATCTTCATTTCATTTTCATATATATAGAACCCTGTAGAAGGCCATGTTATCACTCGTTGCCAGACATTTTAAAACTCACTAGCTTATAGTTTAAATCCTGCTAAATTCCCTCTGGATTTCTTGGCTATACTGGAGCGTAGTATTCTGTGCTAAACGGTATAATATACTTGTTCTAAAGTGATCAGTGGTCTAGTTCATTCAGGTTATTTCACTGGATTTTGTGTTGATTTAAATCTATTAAATTAAACCTATCTCAAAAGTTTCCAGTTGTAGAATTAATGATATATCTATTATAGTATTTCCAAAAATAATAGATGCTTAAAATGATTAAATTAACTTTTAAAGTCGCGAAGGAATTTCTAACTAACTAATTGAGTTATGTTCTAGATATATATGTCTGTTTTATCACTAGAACTCGCGAAGTGTTTTCTTAAATACATAATTAAATTCGCGAGTGCATATAATAGTCTTAACGTTAAATTTATCGCATTTTAGAATGTTATTGGATTTTGCGGTATGAATTACATGTTTTCTATTTTTCATATAGAGTGATCCCTTTGCATCCCAGCAAATCAGTCTACGCAAATCAGTCTAAGCACAGCAAATCAAATCTAAGCAAAGCAAAGCATAAACATTGTGTAGAGTCTCCCTGACTCAGAACTTGTTGAGACTGTGTAAAATCTTTAATCTTTGAGGCGATTCTATGTTTGGAATTCCGCTATCTAACTTATAGAAAAGAAAGCACACCCAAAGACAAATTTAACACACCATCAAGCAAATTAAGTTGTAACGGGAAGAAGAACACTGGCCCGAGCTTTTGTTAGTTTACTGATACAGAGAGAGAATACATATTTACCTGAACAGTGATGTGACTAGTTTTCTCCCTGGACTTAAACCATACCTCACGGATAAAGTGTATCAGCACGCGTAAGAATTTTTATTATCAGCGGCAAAGTCAAATAGACCACACCATCCTCACCCCGGTATCAGAGACCGTGCCATCCCATAGAAACTGTTATTAAGAAAAGAGACACAGATACAGATTCATTTTCCAGCGATTACGGGATCCTTTTTCTGTGCTGACCGCCTACCCGCTAATCTGGGGCTCGAACTTGAACTAACACTCATACATTTAGTTTGAGGTGTAATTGCTGTTGTGTTATTCTATGGAGTGCCAGATTTTTTCACAATCGGTAAGTGTGAGCAAGATGAGTGAAGGCCTTTACTAGCGCGCATGAATGAAAGAGATATATAGTTGCTAAATTTATCAATTGCCTTACTTGATAATTAGCATATTTGTCTATATTCCTTGTATTGTTTCCTTTAAGAGGGATTTCCTTTTGTGAACTCTGTTTATACACCCCCCCCCTTTTTTTTTACTTGCTTAGTAAAGGGAAAAACATTTGGAGAACAATAGGACTTATTCCACCACCTACCCCTATTATTGTTAACCTCTTGTATCAGAGTACATTAATTTACCGTTGGGATAAAATTAACTATCTATCTGATAAATTACCTATCTTTGGACTGAGTTTATCTCTGTCTATTTTCAGGAGGAAAGAGCGTAGTGGATACCAATCTTCATAAACCCATCCCCAACTTGTCATTTGTATTTTCTGTACCTATGATATATTTTTGTTTGTAAACATATGATATATGTTGTAACTGATTCTTTACTGTTAAAATAAACACGTAAAACTTATCTAGTACTGTGTCGGAAGACCAAGGCCCAAATTCCCCTACCTGTTTAATATAGTTTGTATTCACGTGCGTCTGTGTGTTTGAAGCACCAAATCGGTGTGAGCGCAGGTGTGTGTCTGGAAACTTGCAAATAATTGTTTGACCAGGAGAGTTGAAGAGAAGATTGAGAGGAACGATTTGTCGTAAATAAGTCTGTCTTTTCTCTCCTCAGCACTCTGTGAAAAAACTATTTACTCTATAACCATTTCTATCACTAAGCTTTTCACCACCAGTCTACACTCTAAATAGGACAACTATTTCCAAGACTCTTTTCTCTCAAAATAAATTAACGACAACTAGTTTGAATGATAGCTACGTCTAATGTCTAGAGATATGCAGGTGTGGTGTGATGGTACCTTAACAATAATACACAGCTATGCAAACAAGTATTTAAGGCTATGATTAAAGGAAATAACACCTGGGATAAATTTGTACAATTAATAATTTTCTGTATGATTTATTTAGTCCTGAACCTAGTATTCTTCTGGTCAGGACTTTAAAAATGAAAAGAATTCAAGATATATATATATATATATATATATATATATATATATATATATATATATATATATATATATATATATATATATATATATATATATATATATATATATACAAAATGTAAATTTTAGACCCACAGGGACAAGGGTCCAAACAATTACTGTTAAATTATACTAATAGTGTTACTAAAATCTGTCTATAACTGGTTTCTAACACTGGATGGCTGTTTGGGATTCTTTAATCACTCCCAGCAGCGGCTGGGAGACTTTTTCAGGCCATAAATCGTGGATTCCTCAGCAAGAAAGAGGTTGGTAAGAAAACGAAGATGGCTGTATACCGCTCCACCTATGTCCCAGTCTTGACATATGGATGCGAGTCGTGGGCAATGACTACAACCCACAAAAGCCAGATCCAAACCTCAGAAATGAGGTATCTGAGGAAAGTGGTTGAAGTAACAAGAAGAGACATAGTCCGCAACCAGACGATCCGTCAAGGCCTAAAATCCCATCCGCTGCAGACCCAAATAGAACAGTCCCAACTAAGATGGTTTGGCCATGTCTGCAGAATGGGAGAAGATCGGCTACCACGACAAGCATGGGAAACAAAGAGCCAGGGATCCAGACCTCCAGGACGACCCAGAGTCCGCTGGGAGGACAACATTAGACAATCTTTGAAGGACCGAGGACTAGAATGGAACCAGGCCAGGAGGAAGACAGCCGATAGAATAGTCTGGCGCTCTCTCTTCCAAACCTCTACACCTCACGGTAGAAGGGGAACGACTAAGTAGAAGTAGTAGTAGTAGTAATCACTCCCAGTCTCTTTACAATCTAATGTCACTGTTTCTTTCACTATAGAAATATTTTATTTCTTGGATACAGGGGTATGCTGCTCTTATAGCTGATGTACTGTTAGGGTACCAGATATTTCACTTATCTGGCCCACTGGAACTGTCTGAATTCTTTCTGCCGAATGACCACTGCTCCAAAAGTAGTAGGGGGGATACTGGCGACCCCTATCACTACTGGCCTCCAAAACTTCTCAACAGCTTTCACATAGAACTCTGGCACCGGACTAGTGCCAGATAAGACCCTGTAATAATGAAACAATGTCTCCTGGGTGATATCTTATTTACACTGTGTTTTATATACACAAGAGCATACATAAGAAATAAAGAGCTAGGTCATATCCAATGGACCAATCCAGCACATCCATTCCACAGTGTACCAGTGTTGTTCACATGTCTCTCCTACAAAGGCGGCACTGCGTCTGCAATAATCTTATTAATCTTTCTTTTCTACCATACAATGGGATAGGTGAGCTGTGTCCCTCTGGTCACCTACGAAAACATTTTATTTCACAAGACATGTGCATTTACAAAACTGGCAATGTGTTTTATCTTAATTCTCCTTCAAGCCCTGCATAAATCAGCTTGGGACCTGATTACTTAGTCGTGATGGCAGCATCTCTCACTCACATTTTTAAACAAAATATATATGAATAATGTCGGTCTTACCAGAATTCAATGGAAAAAAACACAGATACGTTGAATAGCAGATTCCAGATGTACTGCTGGCTGGACTGTGATGCCGATACTTTCATATATATTTTCTTTAATAAGGCTAATCACTTTTTTTCAGAAATACACAACGTCCTGCTCTCGGGACTATCTTCTACAAATGGCGTCAAGCCGTTGAATTTTCTTAATAATACGAAAGGCTTTGGCCAATAAACGAACGACAATTTTGAAACTTGAAATTAAAAGCAAAACATACTTGATTTTTGGACACTACCAAGTTTTTTTTCTCTCTCATTCTTAGATTTCTACTGCTAAATATATTTTGCGTTAAGCCATCCCATAATTTGTTTCCGCCTTTTCTGCCCCTTTCTACAACAGACTACATGTAACCCTTTCCTGCCTTTTTCAAGGACGCGTCAAAAAAGTCACCGTTAGTGCAAGTCCAAACGAGCATGTGTTGGTCTGTCTGTACGAACAAGTACCGTCTTTTGTCCATAACTTTATTTCTATCTGTCGGATTTTTGATTCGAAAGCGTATTACCCATCAGAACAAGACCAGCTCTTAGACTAGCTAACTTTTATGATCCTAAACCTATTAATAAAGAATTCTATATATTTTCCATTTTGGTGTTCGTTGTTTTCTAAGTTTCCACTACTTAAATGTTATAAAATTCGCCTCAGATCTTCCTTTTTCCCGATAGGAAGTAATTATGGGTGTGTGTATATATATATATATATATATATTTTTCCACAGTGTCTGTGGTTAGAAATGTATTGGGCTAGTGGGGTATTTTAAATTTTCAAACTTGCGACATCGTTTTCGACACAAGCAAACGGCATCGTCTCGCACTGGTGGCCCGAGTAGTTAATTCAAACCTCTAACGCTTGACAAGCCGGCAGCAGGTGTCCGCTCTCTCAATCTTATGCGTTCGTGTTTTATTCTTTCTATCTTTCCTGGAACCAATACGCTAGTAGCTTTTTCAAATTTTTATCGTTAACCCTTGACGGGCGCGTTTTTAAAAGGCTAATACTACCAACGCGGCGATAAGATTTCTCCCTATGTTCTGTCCTACTTAAATCAATGCGTTTTCTGGCGCAGGGAAGAAGACGCGTTACCTTTACTAATTTTATTTCTACTGCTATTATTTTGACTTTAATATATAATTAATTAATGATTTTATCGTTGCATTAATGTACTTCACCACACACACACACACACACACACACACACACACACACACACACACATATATATATATATATATATATATATATATATATATATATATATATATATATATATATATACATATATGGTTTCTGGTTTGTGAGTAGTGTCTATGACTTATATTACGTTTAGGAGCTGCGCTGGTGTAATGGTTACTACACTGCGCTGGCGATCGGGTGATCCAGGTTTAAGCTCGGGCGAGCTCACTTGAAGAAGTGTCGTTTACCGCGACTTGGACAGGATTAATTCGAGCCCTGGGTGAAAAAATTTGAAGCAGTGTCGTCGACCAGGGACTGGTGGCTCCTGAGCCGACCCAGCTCTAATGGGTACCCTCCGAAGACGGCGAAAAAAAAGTATTACGTTTGGGAGTTGTTAAGGTTTAGTACTGAACGCCAGCTGCGTTCCTGTTATAGAGACTGTGTGAGGTAATGTGCGATGTCTGCACGAACCGGATGTTGTTGAGTGACGAGACAAGAGCCGCACGTTTTTCCACCGTATGATGCTGGATGGCAGCTCAGCTAGGAAAATAAGTTCCTGATCATGTTTTTATTGTGGAGATAATGATCTTGCTTGTCAGCATGTGTGTTCTAGTGAAGTCATTATATATTTGGTTTATTTATACAAGGCCTTATGTATTATTTTGTGAACGGACTGAACACCACTGACGACAAGGTACACAACAATATATATATATATATATATATATATATATATATATATATATATATATATATATATATATATATATATATATATATATATATATATATATACAGTATTTATATTTTAAGAAATATAATTAAATAGCTGTGTTCATTAGTCGCGCTTTGTGATTAACTTGTATTACTCGCGCTGTCTGTGATAAACATGGAGACATATACAAACGACCCCATCAACAATGTCATAACATGGATACGTTGATGTTCGGCTTATTTGATATAGAGCAGGGTTTCTGAACCGAGGTTCCACATTACCCTAGGATTCCTGAGAGAGGTCGCTAGGGGTTCCGTGAGAGATTGGGAATGAAAAAAAAAAAGATAAATGTTGGAGCCTGCCAATGTTAACGCACGCAGTGGTGGACAGTGACTGGACAGTGGTGGACAGTGACTGGACTGGCTCTATTTTTATTTATATTGCTTTGGCCTATAGTTTTTATAGTGCGTTTCAAAAAGGTCGGTCGACGATTGACTTCAAATATCTCCATATTCCTTGCACTGATAAACATGATTTTTTGCATGTAGTCTTATATTTTCAATGTCCCAAAGGTTTTATAAAATTAAATGTTGTAGGTAGTGTGCTTTTCTTGCAACGGCTAATTCCTTTGATCTTTTTTAACGAATTAATTATTTTGTTCTGGAAGAAAATAATTTACCGTAAATGACGGAAGTTGCATATTTTCGGCATAGGCGTCTATACAATTCGAATGTTAGAGGGGTTTATTAACTGATTACTACGTGAGGTCCTTTTTTATTTCTTCGAAATATTTGAGAGAAAAATAACGCCTATTCGTTGTAAATGTTACTTTTTATACTAAAAAGTGAATGGATGCATGAAGAGGTGAAAGTACTGTGTATGTTAAAAATAGTAGTGAAATCGCTGAGATAAAAAGGAAATGAATTGGTTTACATATACACATAGATGGAGGAAAAAACATATATAACATATAAGGTATTTACACACTTATTCCGATTCAAACGAGTCTAACATATTGCTGACTATTCTCGGCTGAACGTACGACAGTCCATCTTTTTTCCAATAGTCATTTTCCTCTTTTAAGACATGGTCTTCACATTTACACCAATAATCTTTGTCTATGTGCGAGAGGGCGGCATATGTTAGTTCTTTCATATTGCATAGTTTGAAAGTTTTATTTTCAGCTTCCACCTGTCCTTTAACTTTTGCCCAAACGAGTTCAATTGGGTTTAAATGTGAATGATACGGTGGCAGTCTCAAACACGTATGACCATGATGTTGAATCAACTTGTCTATATGGAAGATCTTGGTCTTTTGTGATTTCTTAAAAAGGGACAGTAATTCAGGTTTCAGAAACCCCTCGTTAAATGGAATGTCTTCTTTTTTAAGCCAAATCTTTATATCATCTTTTGTACTCGAAGATGTCGGGATTTTGTCTTCTTCTGCCACAGCGTTGTGGTATGATGCGTTGTCCATTATCAGACAGGATGGTCTGTCTAGGGACGGAAGAAGAGTATTTTCAATCCACTCTTTAAATATGTTACCGTTCATCTCGGTATGATAGTCCCGGTTGTCCGTATAATTGGAAGTGAAAATAAGTTCAGCATTTTTCACTAGCCCATTATGTCTGCTGCCTGCATGTGCCATTATCAGACGTTATCCTTTTCCACTGGGTACACATCTTTTAATCGTTCCATCTGATAACTGCCATTCCTTTTCACTTGTGTGGTGAGCATTGATCCAAGTTTCCTCCAAATACACAATATCTTAATCTTTATTACGCATTTCCCGTACTTCACGTAAATATTTACTTTTCATAGATACTAAGTGCGGCTTCTCGCAGATGACGTTTCTTCCACTTGCGTACTTCCTAAACGTAAAGCCAATGCTTCTAAAGTTCTCCATAATGTTGATTTCGACACATCAATGTCATTGTGTGTTCTCAGCCGAATTGTCAGTTTTCTTAGTGTCACAGTTTCTTTGGAATTAAACATTCTACAAATCTCTCTTCTAATCACAACTATCTACTACTTCCTTTCTTCCTTGCGTCCTGGTATTGATTGAACTGAGAATTCCATTAGCTTTGAGTAATTGATAAAATGAGCGTTTACTTAAACCCAAAGCGTGAATAGTTCTCTTTTCAGGATTTGAGAGACACCGATGCAGTTTACCACGCTTAGCTTCTCTGCAGCAATATTTATACATCTTCACTGCCATTGTATGCAGTGTAAGAAACGTGACTTTCACACCCATTTTATTACAGACCTAGAATACCGCAAGATACGCCTATGCACTGTAATACACAATCAGTAGAACGGTAACTGAACACACCGGAAGGATCAATGTAAGGTGCAAAAGGGTGCAGTAGTGAGCTGATACACCGGGAAAATCATTTGAAATGCGTTCAAAATGTTAAATCGAAATAGTTCACAAATATGAAGGGTAAGCCCTCTCAATACATGGTTGGACTAGGAGGTGGTCGATTTTGTATACGTTAAATAAAGAAAATTTAAAACCATAAGTTTGTTAACGAGGAAAAAAATGTCCCCCTTGGGGCATATCGATCATTAGGTCATATGCAAAGTTGCAACAATTACGATCAAGTGGTTGCAGAGATATTGAATATTAAACAGCGACAAACATCGCAATACATTTTCATGTTGTAAATAGCAAAATTAAAATCAATTTACAACCTTTATTAAAATTAAATGTACTGTGCCTGCCGCAGACAAATTTCATCCCAGTTTTAAAGAAAGGTTGGCTTAAAAGTCATTTTTAGTTTTAAATATGGAAGAAGCTAGCCACGCTGGTGTAATGGTTACCACACTGCACTGTCGATTAGGTGTTCAAAGTTCAAGCCCGGGCGTAGGCATTTGAAAGAGTGTCATCGACCGGGATTTTGACTGAATAACCTGTACGGCTCCTGAGATAAACCCTCAGTGGATAAGAAGGAGCGAAGCTCCTGACCGGGTTGGAAGGAAAGTCCACAGGCTCCGCAGCCTCGCAATGACATGTCATTGGGCCGAAGGGGTGAAAGCCCAAGTGCCGCTGGTTAAGAAAAAAAAAATGGAAGAAACTATTCTTGCACATTCCATATTTAATTAGCAAATTGCAGAATAGAAATTTGTGATCAAAATTTTAGGCCGCACTTGAATAGACTTTAAAAAATTAAGTAGGAAATTAAGAAAAGGAGAAACTGAAGTTTCTTCTACATACACTAATAACATGGCATTAGAGATGATATTCTTTGAGAGGAGTGGAGATAACAGAACAAGAATAGGCTAACAAGTTGGTAAAAAAATAACAGATACACAGAAAAAAAAATTATCTTCGCTAAACATCACTGTCAGTTATTGGATTACTATATTTACAACTTACGTATCACGTCAGTGTTTATATTCCAAGAATTCCTGGTCTCCTAGGTAATGAGATCGGGTGCTGTTGCGTGATAAATTCTCGCAACATCGTTTTGTTTCAATGTCTGTTTTATAACGCAAGGGCAACAACTGCTTGGAATTTATAGTCACTTTTCTCGGTAAGCATTTGTCTTCTCGCGTTGGTATCGAATGCAGTTAAGTTTGAGCTGGGATCATTTTTGCGCTGGACTGCGCATGACTTGTCTTGTTGTTTGGTCGATCGGTTTCCGCCCACCACTAGTGGAGTGAGCGATTTGGAATGGCGAAAGAGATGCCTCGTTGAAGAGGGGATCTCCGCTATTTTTTGTTCTGTCAGGGATGTGTAGTCCTCTTAATGGATATTTCGTTTATTCGAGATAATACCTCTAGTGTTTTCCCACATGCCGGGAGGCGTGATATTTCTGTGTATTTCATGAAAGCAAGGTAAATTGACTTTTTCATTAACTCTATCGATTTTGGGTCGTGAGCGATTTCGATTCATAGCCTGTCTCCGAAAGTCGTCGCCACGAGATGTTTTTTCCCAGCTCACATGTCGCTGCATTGTACTGCATCGGTTGATGCATGTACCAAGGACCATTACTTGCTACTTTGTTAAATGAATTAGGTTTGGAAAACCTTTATTATCTAGAGGATATTTTTGTGGACATTATTTATACTTCGGCAGACGTGTCTGTCTTGCTGAAGTCAAACTAAGGAGAGTGAACTGATCTCATACATCTGGTTATCTCCTGGCTGTTATAGAAAAGGATGGAGTTTTCCACCTGACTACATTTACAGCACTATGAAATATAACATGCATCTGACTCATCATTGTAATGCTGTCTACCGTCTATTGCTGTATTGAATGTTGCTGTGATAATGACTGTTTGATGTGCCTACACATTTGCGTAACCATTTTGTCACTGTGGCGTCCACAATAAATAATGAAGAAAAACGTCAACGGCTGTTTCAAGACTCATTGACTTTATACGTCGTGAGTTTACTGACGTCCTATGTGGATTGCCCTGTTATTGTTGTATGAACATTGTTTTGACTGAACACATCTACACACTACACAAAACCAGACATGCGGATACCATCCATCATCATATGGCATCACGCATCATTTCGTTATTATTTCGCATTCTTTAGTTTTGTTTTGATTTGTTTGTATTTGTTAGCCTACTCTTGTCTATAATTTAGTTTCATACAACATTTTTGTTTATACACTGTGGTGTCATGTATTTTGTTTAATTATAGCGCAGATATCGTCACATTTTTTGTGATATTTCATTAATTTCTGCTTTATTTTTAGTTGATTTCTGCGAAAGTTTTTGTATTGTTGCTGATCTTTGTTATTGTTTACATTGTTATTGTTTACATTGTTTGTATTGTTTACATTTTCAATGTTTACATTCTGCATGTGTTTACATAGTCATTGTTTACAGTTATAGTAATTAGTTAATGGGCTATGCTAATGCACTGTTACTACTACACTGATGATAAATGAATGATGAATAGTGTCGTGCACTATTGAATGAGAAGTGCACTTATGATCAAGAATTGAGTGCTGATATTTCATATACAAGTTCTTTGATTGGAGACTTGTTTCCCACAGAGACTGGGATAATATAATGTGATGTGAATATACAAGTGCTTAATTAAGACTTGTTACACTTAGGTTTGAAATAAATTAGTTAATTATTTCAGGTTTTGGACTCATATGTTAGACAACATGTCTACATTTGAGCACTTTATTGAGCAGGGTAAATTGCTTGGCAAGACTGGTGATAAGTTAGAAGAATTTGCAACTGCTCGATATGATAAAGCAATGGAAGCTGAACAAAAGAAACTGCATATGGAAGCTGAACAAAAGAAACTGCAGATGCAGGTGGATGAAAAAAGATTCCAAATGGAAATGGAAAAACAAAAAAGGGAATCAGAAGCTGAGGAAAGAAAACTCCAGCTACAGCTAGAAGCTGAGAATAAAAGACTTGAAAAAGAGGCTGAGAATAAAAGACTTGAAAAAGAGGCTAAGAATAAAAGACTTGAAAAAGAGGCTGAAAATAAAAGACTTGAAAAAGAAGCTGAAAATGAAAGACTTCAAAAAGAGGCTCAGGCTGAGGAAAGAAGATTACAGAGAGAGTCTGATGAGAGGAAAGAGAAAGCAAAAATGGAACATGAAGAAAAGTCTTAGCTTTAGAGTTGGAAAAATTGAAATTGACGAGCATGAGTAATGGTAATGATTCAAACAAGGGTTCATCTTCTGGTAAGGCTAATAATGATACTTTTAAGATTAAGTTACCAACATTTAGTCCTTCCAGTGATGACATAATGTTCTATCTGGACAGATTTGAACAAGCATGTACAGCTCATAACATAGACAAAGCAAAATATGTTTATCAGTTATCAGGGATACTGACAGGTAAAGCTCTAAGTATATTAAATATGGTGGATGAACCTGACAAGAACAATTATGAGGTTGTCAGGGCCGCTTTGTTAAAGAAATATCAGCTTAACGAAGACGGCTATCGTCTACAATTTAAAAACATGTTACCTGAAAATGGAGTTGAATTCTCCGAGTTTATTGCAAGAATACGCATTACTTTCTCACGATGGGTTGAACTATCTAAGACGGAAAAAACTTATGAAGGACTTATGGACTTAATACTTAGAGACAAAGTCATGTCGTCTGTCAATGAGTCTTTCCTTGCTTTCCTTCATGAACGTAAACCTAAAACAATAAAAGAAATGGAAGATTTCTGTTGCCAATACGTAACTGCGCACCCACACATAACCATGGGTAACTCTAAGGTGAAAGAAGGTTTACCAGTTGCTTCGGCAGCTCCGTATGGTCAAAACTTTGCTCGTAGATCCCAACAAAATTTTGATAGAAAGGGTAGCGGTAATTTCTGTCAAAATCATGGAAATCAATTTCATGGTGATTCTTCTTCGAAGAATTGGAGACAGCCTGATAGTACACGTTACTATCACCCTAATAATTATAAGCATTTCAAAAGAGGATATGGTAATAGAGGTTATTCCTGCCGAAGACCTCAGAACCAAACAAATAGATGTTCGCATCAATGTGAACATGATAGTAATCGTGGAAACTGGAATTCGAACCAGGATAACAATTACAATAGAGACAATAATAACTGCAGAGATAATAATAACTTTGATAACTTCAGAGGTAATAATAGTCGGGGTAGATCTCAACACAAAAAAAAGAGATATCAGCAGGCTAATGCTGTACAACAGGAAACTGAGGGAGCCTGTAATCATGGTGTTGATAATAAAAACTTTGACGCTGTCACTGGTTCTCCTTTTGACTTTGAGAGAGCAAACAAATGCCCCCAATGCAGTACTTTATTCGAACCGGGTACCATAACTACTTTGAGTTGTGGTCACCCACTTCCCGCTCTTCCTGCTGCTGTTGCGCATGACGGGAGGGGTTCTTTAATCCTACATAAGGGTCTTGTTAATGATACTCCGGTCTCACTACTTTTCGATTCCGGATGCACCACTATTGGTGTTAGACAATCGCTTGTAGATCCATCTTGTGCTACAGGAAGGGTTATTAAATGTGTCACATTTGGCGGCACTCTAGAAAAATATCCTACTGCTGTAATTCGCATTGCCACTCCTTTCTTTACTGGAGATGTGCATGCTTGTCTCTTACCTAATCCTATTGCGGACCTTATTATTGGTCGTATTCACGGAGTTAGGGAGTGTACCCCACAGCAGATTGCTGCTTGGGAAGATAATAACATGCAAGCTACAAATGCAGTAGTTACAAGAGCACAAGCTCTACAAACACCCGAAACTTCACTGAATAGTGATAATGAAGTTGATAGCCAAGATAGTCACTTAGTAATCACTCGTGACTCTTTCATAAAATTGCAAGAAGAAGATCCTTCTTTAAAAAAATTCTTCGTTCTTGCGCAGAAAGGTGATCCGAATCAGGATACAAATAGAAAATCTTGGATTGCAATGAGAAACGGCGTACTTGTACGTATGGTACAAGATTCGACTACGTCGGCACATTCGCAAATTCTTGTTCCCAAGAGCATGAGAGTCCAAATATTACAACATGCTCATGACTCGCAATGTGCTGGACATATGGGTTTTTCCCGTACGAAGTCGAGAGTCCTTGCGGCTTTCTTTTGGTCTTTTGTCAATAAGGACATTCGTATTTACTGCCGATCATGCAAGGTATGTCAGGAGGTCAAATCTAGAGGACCACGACATGCTGCGCCTATCCAGGCTGCTGACATTCCTATTCGGCCGTTTCAGAAAATGGCCATAGATATTATTGGCCCTTTTAAGGTCAAGTCGGCCAGAGGACATCAGTTTATCCTTACATGTGTCGATATGTGCACACGTTGGCCAGAGGCTATTCCTCTTAAGAGCATATCTACTACAGATATCGCAGATGCTCTTTGGTTGATATTTTCTCGCTTGGGGTTCCCCAGAGAAATATTGTCAGACCATGGCACTCAACTCATATCTGACACTATGTCACAGGTAATGTCTACCTTACATATTGAACGATCTCTCAGTAGTATCTACCATCCTATGTCTAATGGGTTAGTTGAGCGTCTGAATAGAACGCTCAAGACTTTGCTTGGTAAGATAACTGAAGATCATCCTCAAGATTGGGACAGGGTTTTACCCGCGGCTCTCTTTGCCTATAGAGAAGTCCCTAATGAACACACAGGATTTTCTCCCTTCGAACTTGTCTTTGGCGCGCGTCCACGCGGCCCTA
The DNA here is from genome assembly GCA_024509875.1 of Oreohelix idahoensis. Taxonomy (NCBI): domain Eukaryota; kingdom Metazoa; phylum Mollusca; class Gastropoda; order Stylommatophora; family Oreohelicidae; genus Oreohelix; species Oreohelix idahoensis. The sequence goes on along the minus strand of JAMPIV010012239.1, from coordinate 182,271 downwards.
TGTCTTTATTACACGATCTCATCACTGCCGATGATATTAGCGATGAAACTCAATCCTCATATGAGTATGTCATTGCTCTTAGACAAAAGATCATTGAGGCATGTAAGCTAGCAACTGCTTCATCAGAAATTGCTAAAGAGAAGGCAAGACAGTTTGCTAACAAGAATAGATGTCTACGACAACTTTGTCCAGGTGACAAAGCATTCGTCCTACTCCCCAGTAGGGAAAATAGACTTCTTATTGCATGGAAAGGTCCGTATGCAATAGTCTCTCGGATTTCCGATGTTGACTATGTGGTCGATATTGATGGAAAGCATAAAACTTTCCACATAAACATGCTTTCGGAATTTCACGAACGTCCGGACTATTTGCTGCCTATTTTCCAGGCAACGGATGATGCTCCTGCACCTCACGGTCATTATTCATCCCTGTCTGTCATTCAGGATGAGGAAGCTACCTTCTCTGATGTCAACCTTCCCCTTCCAGTGGTTCCATTACATTCTACGGAATCTTGGAAAAACGTTTCTGTTTCTCCTAATCTTTCTGGTGACGAACATCGACAAGTCTCGTCGATGTTACAAACATTTCAGGATGTTCTCACTGACATTCCTGGACACACAGATGTCATAGAACATGACATAATTCTTACCGACAATAATCCAATTAGGGTTAGGCCGTATCCTATTCCTATACACTTTCAGTCGCAAGTGGAAAAGGAATTGGATGAAATGATTCAATTAAATATAATTGAACCATCGACTTCACCATATTCTTCTTCCATGGTTATTGTCCGGAAGAAGGATAAGAACATACGAATTTGCGTTGATTATCGCAAATTGAATCAGGTCACAAAGTTCGACGCTGAACCGATGCCTTTGTTAGAAGATCTACTGATTAGACTTTCTAATTCTAGATTCTTCACTAAACTTGACTTGTCTAAAGGTTATTGGCAAGTGCCTTTAGCAGAGCATGCCAAACCTCTTACTGCTTTTTCTACACCTAGGGGTCTATTTCAATGGAATGTTATGCCTTTTGGTCTCATGAACGCCCCTGCCACTTTAGTTCGCATGATGCGTCGAATTCTGTCACATCGTTCGGATGTCATCGCATACTTAGATGACATCTGTCTCTTCAGTGATACCTGGGAAGATCACTATTTAGGGTTATATGACTTACTGTCCACTCTACGTGAGAATAATTTGACAGCAAAACCTTCTAAAGCTTTTGTTGGTTTTGGTGAAATCTCTTTCCTGGGTCATCGTGTTGGTCATGGTCTCTTGAAGACAGAAGACCACAATACTTCCAAAATACTGAACATCTCTGTTCCTAAAACGAAGAAACAAGTTAGGAGTCTCTTAGGTTTAATTCAATTTTATGGGAGATTTATTCCAAATTTATCTTCGATCATGGCACCTCTCTCAACATTGTTGAAGAAAGGTTCGCCTAATCTGGTTCGTTGGTCTGAAGAATGCCAATCTTCACTAGACCAAATCAAGAATATATTTTCTTCTCCTCCCATCTTAAGATTACCTACTCTTGATAGGACTTTTGTTCTTCGGAGTGATGCTTCATCCACTGGGATTGGAGCAGCACTGATGCAAGAATATGCAAATACTCTGCATCCTGTTATGTACATTTCTAGAAAACTAAATGCGGCAGAGAGGAACTACTCGGTTTTAGACCGTGAGTTGTTAGCGATGGTTTGGTCAATTCTAAAGCTACAAAGATTCCTCCTGGGCGCACATTTCATTCTAGAGACTGATCAGAAAGCTCTTACAGCTATTCAGACTAAGAATTTGAAGAGTTCGAGATCCACTCGATATGCTATAGCTCTTCAACCTTTTCACTTCACGGTACGAGCTATCCGTGGTGCGGATAATGTGATGGCTGACATTTTGTCTAGATGCCCACATGACTCCAACTAATACTTCTGTCCTATATTTCTATATATTACAGAGTCATAACACACCTATATTTCTACAATAGATTAGCACATCTGTACTCACTTTATATGTACACACTATCGTGCTTTGTTGTCATCTTCTTCTGTTCGTTTTTTAAGATGATAGAGGAGGACTGAGTAGTTAATATAAGGGCCGTTAGTTTACTAAACAGCCACAATTATTAATAATGTATTGTACCTTATGAAGCATATTAGTTATTAATTAGCATTATATTGCTTGTACTTTCTCAGAATGTCATTGTTGAGCTGAGGACTTACCTTACGAGTTCTAGGTTGTGTACTTACCCTCGGAATACCAGAGCATATGTCCTGGATCGTCATGTAGTTTAACTTTACTATGTACTTATGTCATTACATGTCAAAGAATGTACTATTTAAATTTTTCTATCAGATTTGTACATCCATTTTTAAAGACAATATTAGAGTATGCTGTTTAATGATGATTATGGTAACTTGCATACGTATATTGTGTTTACATGCTAACGTGATGTGTGTTGGTGACACCTCCCCGATGTGAATATTTTTTGAGACATATTTATTTTTCTGTTGAGGTATATCCTCACCAGACACTCTATAATTAGCCTATTGTTTGGCAATTTAATTAATTATCAGCGCATAATTCGTGCGTTTTGAGCCGCTTATCGCTTGCTCTTTGATATTGAAAAAAAATATGTTCCACATTTTTTTTTTATCGGGAGGAGGTGGTGATATGTTGCGTGATAAATTCTCGCAACATCGTTTTGTTTCAATGTCTGTTTTATAACGCAAGGGCAACAACTGCTTGGAATTTATAGTCACTTTTCTCGGTAAGCATTTGTCTTCTCGCGTTGGTATCGAATGCAGTTAAGTTTGAGCTGGGATCATTTTTGCGCTGGACTGCGCATGACTTGTCTTGTTGTTTGGTCGATCGGTTTCCGCCCACCACTAGTGGAGTGAGCGATTTGGAATGGCGAAAGAGATGCCTCGTTGAAGAGGGGATCTCCGCTATTTTTTGTTCTGTCAGGGATGTGTAGTCCTCTTAATGGATATTTCGTTTATTCGAGATAATACCTCTAGTGTTTTCCCACATGCCGGGAGGCGTGATATTTCTGTGTATTTCATGAAAGCAAGGTAAATTGACTTTTTCATTAACTCTATCGATTTTGGGTCGTGAGCGATTTCGATTCATAGCCTGTCTCCGAAAGTCGTCGCCACGAGATGTTTTTTTTCCCAGCTCACATGTCGCTGCATTGTACTGCATCGGTTGATGCATGTACCAAGGACCATTACTTGCTACTTTGTTAAATGAATTAGGTTTGGAAAACCTTTATTATCTAGAGGATATTTTTGTGGACATTATTTATACTTCGGCAGACGTGTCTGTCTTGCTGAAGTCAAACTAAGGAGAGTGAACTGATCTCATACATCTGGTTATCTCCTGGCTGTTATAGAAAAGGATGGAGTTTCTATGACGAGGATGAACAAATAGAAAGTCACGTGTGCAAGTTGCGCACGTTAAAAATCCCTCGGCAGTTGCAAATTGTAAAGAGGATATAAGGTTGATGCCCTGGCAAAATTTAAAACTTAGAGACATACCCACCATAAAAATATTTATAGAATGTGTGATTCCAATATACACATATTGGGATTCTCTCCAGCACTACTTAGTTCGTGCACTATGCTGAGATCCTCTTGTATGATTGTCGTAATTTTTGATAAGATAGGTCTGAAATATTTATGGTCCTGTCCGAGCAGAGGTGATAGTGGTAACTATGTGAGAGTAAGGTGCAAGAAATAGTTTTTATCACGAGGGGTGATAGTGTAAGAAAATGAACAGTATCAGGATTGAGTAATATCTCTAATCCAGAATATCTTTACGACTATATTTAAATCAGACGCACTTTCTCTCCTTGTACAAAATTCAAGTTACACAACACTTACGTACACACAATTGTGTGCCAACTACACACAAACGTGAAAACAAACTATGGATATCATATATGGGCAGGGGTTGACCAACACGATAACTTAAGGTTTATTAAGTTTATTATCACCAGAAAATCACAACATCAAGCATGTACATCAATAAAGCATGGTTTACAGCCAAAAATGCAAATTTTCCCAATAGGCCCTCTCCTCTTGTAAAGGAAAACAAAGAAGATCCCAACAGAGGTAATTAACCCAAAAAATCAAATGTTAACAATGAGGTAGGGAATAGTCAGTACAGGAAAAGAACAAGTTCCTAATTTAATCTATCCCGTGAATACTCAGATTAGTGAGAAAAAAAAGAAGATTAGTGTACAGAAGGTAACAAAAGAAATTAATATGTTTCTCTCTTTCTGTTCATTCACTTCACTCATACAGTGGCCACACTCATATTCGCTTACCCAATAGTTGTTGCAGGTATTCCATGGAAATAAACTCTAACAAGTACTAAGACTATACAGAGTCAGATTCTTTGCCAATTTCACCCCCAGACTATCCTTGTTGCTGACTGCTAATTTCAGGTAGTCGCTGAAGGTCATAGGAATAAACATAAGTATATTGTTCCGGTGTTGTCTAGCCTCTGGTGGCTGAGACACTCTGTGACGTGATGAAACAATTTGAAGGATAATAATCATCGGCTGTTCTCTGAGGTGATGGCCGAGTATGAACAGTAAATTCTCTTGAGTGTAATCCCGTGAAAAAAACTACTGTCAAATGTCAGGTAAATAAGAATATCCATTCTGCCACAGCAGGCTGATAATATTTATATTAAAAATTATGGTAATGTTCCGTTCCAGTATTATAATAATTATTGTTTGTTTTCTTGTTTGGCCTCTTTCATGAATGAAGAAAGTGGACCGCGCAGGGTCACAACACGAAGATTCAACAACCAGAATCTCTGGATGCTTATAAGAACATAAGACCATACGACCGCTAGATCGCAGGGTTATGATCAGCCTAGTTTTTTTGGAAGAAATGCAAATATTTAACCATAATCAATATCATATCCTAACACGCGTTAAGGTAAGACCTCTTTAACCACTCCGTTACTAAATTAGATTTTAAACCACAGGTGTCTAGCTTATCGTATCGCTTTTAACGCGTGATATAAACACTTAGTCATTTACAAAATTACACATAATGAATAGGAGTAAATTGTATTCCGTCAATTATCAATCGCCTAGCGTCTATTAATTAAGTAAAGCATCTCTTACTGGGGAATAGCGAGTAATTAGCTATATGTTATTTAATACGCCATTCTATTAACACAGAAAAACCCAGTAAAATGTAATGAGAACTTTAACACGTTAAGTCACTTAAATGCTAATATATATATTTACCGCAACACAGAAAAATGAACTATCTCCACGAATCTAAGTAATCCACTTGTAATATGGCTCTTAATAGCGAGCTAGATATTTTCCAAAAATTTCCGAAGCGACTGATAACTGAGTTTTGAGTAGATGGGCATATATACTGAAATAGCGCTGTTTTCGCTGGGGAATGATGAAATTCGCGCCTTGCGTACTCAGGGAAATGAGCGGATGGTTTTCTTCCAAGATAAATGATTTCTCCGTTTTGCTTTGTTACCCAGTGAATCGACATCAAAAAGCTTCTGATCTCGGCGATGGTCGCTCTTCCTTAGGGAACTTCAAAAGCCATTACCTCGCCCCTGTTTCAGGGACCGTGCGCTGCCATGATGTCGTAATTTTGACAGCTTTTCGTTCATCGAGCTTTTAGGCAAGCGTACTTGGCCCGTCCCCTTTTGAAGGAATGACAGTTAGAGATCTGAATAGCTGTTTCGTCAGCGCCTTGAACCAGACAAGTAGGCGTGGCTAAAACTATAAGCTCAACAGCTAGCAAAAAGGGCATGGCTTATGCGTATTAAACGTGCATGCTAATTAGTGAAGCCAGGTGGACCCAAGGTGGAACGTAATGAGGGGCGACGGTGGGAATCAAGCGGACTGATCAATGTAGTCTATTCTCATAACCTGTCACAGTTATCTAAGGGATTAGATCGGAGCACTGATGGAGTTGTCCGTGTGCATTGAAGATAATCCTTAAAACCACACCAAACCAATCTTGACAAGGAAATGTTTCGTTTACGCTGACATGCGCTCTTCAATAATTTATTGAATATACCGCGTGTCGCCCTTGTACTGCTTTATTCCATCTGCACTAAAGCTTGTTTTGAGAAAAACGCATCCAAAGTTTTTGGGGCATCAGTTTTACATGAAGGAGTTATTTCAACAAAATGAAATCTTGCACAATGATCGAAACTGTTGAATCTATTTTAAATCAAAAATTAGAATATGGAAAGCATCTTCCGGGTGGAGATAGAATAATGTGCCAACAGAATTATTCACTTTCTAGTTGTTTTCTTAAGTCTATCTCCATACACGTGCCTTTCAGTGACATCATTATTCCATCTCCAGTCTCCTGGTAAAGAAAGCCTGTGGCGGGTTAAGAAAATATCGGTTCAGATCTACAGTATAGCTTAATTCTTACGTTCTTTTCTAAGATGTTCATTTGCTTTAAAATGTAGTTATGTATTTGTACGTTCTTTACGATTACATCTCTTTACATAATAGTGAGAGTTTATCGGCTTTTTCCTAAAAAAAGGCGTATTTCCTCTCACAAACATTGACCTTAACAACCTTGTTCAGGCAGGCTAACAATAAAAGACAAAGTAGTCATGTGTATGTCTATATTGTTTACTGGATTAAATGAACACAATTTTGTCCTGATATTTCAGGTAGTCATTTTGCTACACATTCACATATAATAAGAATATGAGGGAAAATACTCCAGAGAAATCACGATTTAAGCAGGGTGCCCGTGAAATTTCTGTATATATCTGAACATGCTCTTCATGTATGTGTTTTTCTCGGTTGCCATAGGTCAGGCTTTCAATTTTCTTAGGCTACTTCATTTGGCAAACGCATGCTCCGTGTCACGTCATTGCCTCCATTGCTTTGCAGTAGTGGTTCAACAGTAGCCAAAACTCAAGTGTCTAGTATGGATCTTCAAAATCAAGAACAATGCTGCATTGGGCAGGGCAATTGTTAACTTATATCTTATCCGCCGCCTTTTATGAAGAATTGAGCAATTATTAATTTCAGCTCGTTTAAGCCCCCACCTTGATTTACTCAGTGGAATTCTTCTTGTGAAAGTTGCAACCCAGGTTCATGGCCTCGTAGTTATTAACGTTTGACCTCTGCTGACTAGTGCAACACTGTCTACTATTCATTACTTGATATTGGGCTGTTCTCAAATATTTAATTTGGCTTCGAAATAGTAGCTGGGTCACTACCAGTGCTGAAAACTTATTCTTAGCCACTAGAACTGATCTTTACAAAGTCTGCACTATGCGTTCAACACTGGACCACTGCTTCTAAACATTTGTTTTTGACTATCTGCACGTGATTAACTATTTGAAAGTGTTACCTACCAATGTTTCTGGCGACATATTTTTACACAGCTCAACGTGGACTCTACTTGTCGTGAAAACATCTTTTCTCTGTCTTCTTTTCTGAAAACTGCAGCGGTACCGACAATACAAAGGTATCTGAGCTGGTCATTACTTTACAGATGGTCGCTACGGTTAGTCTACCTTAACCTGCTCACAGTGTTTAAGAATCATTCATTCTATACATATTTTTTTATCGGATAGGTATTCCTAATTTTGTACATTCTGCTAGGGCAGGACCCGTATGGCCTACTTTTTACGATTTCCAATTGCCGAGGTATTTTTAGCGTGCGCAAATTTGTTCGTCTTTATCCGAGAAGGCTCGACATCCAGTCTCACTACCCAGGGGATCAGGGGGAAGTATGAGATGATTATGACCCAATGGTTCTGAGTTTAAATGATTGTGGAAGTGCGCTGATAAAGTATTTTGGGAGCACATGTGCGACTGGAACTGATAAATTGTAACCGGTCGCTATCATTGAAAGTGGCAGAGCATATAAGAGTTCACTACTTTAACATGTGCATCAAACTCCATATTATTGAAAGTTTATTTACTCTAAACATGAGACAAACCATAACTTTTTTAAAATTTAAAAAAATGTACTAATAAACGTAAGTGAATCTGTTATGCATTATATGGGTCGTGTTCTTTGATGTCTTACAAGTAAGTCGCCGGCGTCGTTAAGGTTAAGATTAAGGTTAAGTACGGCTTAGAGTAACTTAGATTAGGAATGGTGAAAGCTTCATTCAACAACGTAAGACAAATAGTGAAATCTAAATAATTAATTCATAAATTAAAACTGAGAATCATCAATATATATATATATATAACAAATGGGTACCAGAGCAACCCTGGGAAGGTTAATGCAACCGGCGTGATGCTGACCACATCACCCCTAGTGTGCCGACGGTCAAGAAAATATGGGCCTAACACCATATTCCCAATATGCCTCAATGGGCGTGTAACGGGATCCTTTAACGGGATCCTTTTACCTTTTATATATATATATATATATATATATATATATATATATATATATATATATATATATATATATATATATATATATATATATATATATATATATATATATATATTGCATACGGTATATTTTTCAGTTGGCTGGCATGTCATTTTATTGTTGTAACTGTTAAAGTCTTAAAGGACAAGAGGTGAGGAGCAGGTTTATTTGAACTACGTTTCTGTTTCGCGTTGACCCAATTTTATCATTTATAAATGTTCAAGTACTTTGATGTACAAATGGGTATAGCATGCATTAATGACTTTTCAATACACCAGTGAGAACATTCCTTCAACAAACGTACGTCAAGTCTCCCTGTCACGTGCCATCCTCTCCATGTTTGTCTCCAGTTCTCTTCTCCCTGTCACGTGTCATCCCCTCCATGTTTGTCTCCAGTTCTCTTCTCCGTGTAATCTTTGATCTTCCTCTACCACTCTTACCTTGGGGATTCCAGACTGTGACGTCACGCTATCAACAAGTTTCCTTAATGTGTGTCCTATCCATCTCCATCGTCATCTTCTCATGTCATGTTCCACTGACACTTGTCTTGTTCTTGTCATCAGTTCCACATTATTAATCTGGTTTGACCACTTCAATTCTTCTATTCTACACAATCGCCCATTTATGAATTGATGGAATCGTTCTCCATGTTCATCGCTGACTTCGCCAAGGTTGTCAGGGAAAAAGTCAAGATGTGAATCGAGCAAATGGATTTTGAGGGACATGTTACAGCCCATAATTCTGTATGCATCTATGCACTGCTTAACAATATGCAACATAGTCAACAGATTTGTGATTTCCCAGAAAGTTATCGACGATCGATTTGAATGCCATCCATGCGCGAAGTTCACTACCATGTAACAAGTTCTCGAATTGTTTGTCTGCAATAACTTTCCTAATCTGAGGTCCTACAAAGATACCTTCCTTTATCTTTGCATCGCTAAATTGCGGAAACTTTTCTCGAAGATAAGTGAAAGCTTTGCTCGTTTTATCTAACGCTTTTACAAAATTCTTCATGAGCCCCAACTTTATATGTAACAGTGGTAAAATGAAGCTGTCTTTGTTAACTAATGGCTCGTGTATTACATTTTTATGCCCGAGCTGCATACGATCCCGGATAGGCCACACCTTTCTTGCATAATGTTCCTGTCTGTTGCGGCTGTCCCATTCACATCGGAAGCAACAAAATTTAGTATACCCAGTCTGCATGCCCGTGAGAATGCAATGACCTTTAGGTCTCCACAAATCCGCCATTGGTAGTCATTGTACTTTATTTTTTCCAAACGTATAGCCATATTGTCATAAGTTTCTTTCATATGAACAGAGTAGGTGACTGGAATTGATGAAAATAAGTTTCTGTCATGCAATAACACAGCTTTTAGACTAGTCTTGGAAGAATCGATGAAAAGTCGCCATTCGTTGACTATGTGCTTATGACCGAGGTGCACCATTAGACCGTTTACATCTTTGCAATAGCAAATGTCATCATCCATCTCAAAGTATTGAACAAGTTCTCTGTGTCTATGACGAAATTTAGATATCGGAGTATTGGGCGCTAAAAGATTCCATTCTTTGAGTCGCGAACCGAGTAATTCCGCTTGTCCTTTGGTAAGAGCGAGATCACGTATTAGATCTGAAAGTCCTGAATGGTTAATTAAGTAAACACTATCATTCACCGGTATGTAATCTGAGTCAGAATTAGTTTCTAATGCAGGTAAACTATCACTTTCTGATGGTTCATTCACGTCCAACGGATTATGTTCTGGTGGTACTTGGATCGGACACGTGATTAGATCATTGTAGTGGGTTTGATGGTATTGTATGATGGTGATATTACTAAATGTAATGAATGAGGCCAGCTGTGAAGGCTCCTGAGATAAAATGTAGTTGTGAATTGACAGAAGGCCTTTCTTGCTACCACTACGACCTCACACTTATTTTTTTTCTTTCTAATGAATGTATCTATGTAAAATGTCTAGGGTAATGATATGTAATGTGGTGTGATAATTATAGATACACCCACAGATATTTAAGCAGACTAATAATATTAACAAATGTTAAAATACACTGAACTAACTCACGTGTGTAAAATTTTTGATAGAATTATATTACATTTATTTGTTCTGGATCAAGTTTTATGTTGACCAGAACTTTTTTTAAAAAAAAGGATTTAAAAATTATGAAACAAATGCATGTAATGTTACATAATAAATGCAAGAGTGTACATATATAAGTACTAGACTAGTTAGTTTTATTAAAATGTTCTAGTAGTCATCTACTTGGGAGGATAGTTAATGCTTGTGCTGTTGGGGTGGCCTCATCACACCTGTCTATATTGACTACACAGTGTCCAGTAAATTGCAGGAAATTTATGGGGTATTAGCAACTAAAAGGCGTTGGTGAACTTCCAGCAGACCAGAGGCTCACTCATCTTGCATATGTAGCTCTGGTGCTGAAATCTGGTGGTCCCACCTCTCCGTGCTGGCGGGCAATAATAGTGGTCTCTGTCACAACGTACTGCACAGATACACTCGAGTAAAATCACCAACTGAATGGACACCGCCTTGTTGACAACTGAAACTCACAGCTCTGCAATCAAAGTATTGGCTATGTGTCAAAATTCTATTCTCTACCCACGTCTGGACACAACACGGACACAACAACCACATCATACAGACAGGTCAGATCTCTCTGACCAAACAGCACATTTACCATGGTGGTTTTACATCAGATAGGTCCTCCCAGACTATAGATTCTGAAAAATATTTATTAGTTTTCTTCTCTAAAAGTGGATAGGTAATATGTTTCATTATTCTCAACACTTGATCTGTCTTTCCTAACCCTTGCTGGAGTTTATGTATATTGTTGGTCCCTAGACCCTGACTTGGGCGGGGGGTCTAGAGCAAATCCCTACTTGTTTGTAAGGCTAGATTTCGATATGGCAGTATCAAATCACTCGAACATTAAACAATATTCAAAATATACAAAGAAATAATTTCAATCTTACCAGATTATGAATAAAGAACACAGAAATGCTAGCAAAACTCAGCTGAGCTGCTGGCTATAGTATGGCGTCCCTGAACTTATTTCACTTTCTTTCATTTGGAAATCACCACACTTTAAAATACTGTGTCTATCATCGAACAACTATTGAGGAATGGCCCCACTTGCGCGTCTGAGCGCCGATAAAATGATTGTCTGTGGCCAATCACTGCCTAGGTTTATTTGAAATTCAAATTTCCTACCCTAAAGTCATTTCAGTCATGCTTCAGTCAAGTATGGATGTTTATCTGTTAGTCTGTCCGTCTCTACTTGTTTTTTTCAAAACGTACTTGATTTTTGAACCAACCTTTCTCTCCCCTCCAAAATTTTGTCGTTAAAAGTTATATTTAGACACAGCTCCCACCAATGTCCCTTCGCTTCCCTACTAAGTAGATTTGAACACCTGCGTCTCGAGGTCGTGTTTTTTTGTGCAAATAGCGACACTTTTTATTCCATACAGTCTGTCGTTGATGTGAACAACACTGTCTTTTGTCATTATCTTCAATATTATCTATCCGTCTGTAAAATTAAGAACATATTAGTTCACTGCTCAGAATGGGCCATCCGGCCAGCTAATTTTTATATTCCTAACATTAATATTACGAAAAAGTTACTTTTTAATTTTTGTAATATTCCAAACATCCGCGTTCTGCCGCTGAATTCAAATCAAAGGCTTGGTATCGCAAAAGCGACCAATAAATGACTGTGGCGTAACATATCCAAGGTCCCTTCTGTCGAGTTCCTTACTTTATGTCAACTTGGGAAACGTGACTTTTCTCCGTTTTCCCCCCCAATTGCGTCTCCTTAGCCTTTCTAGTCTCACGCAATCTTTCCAGTCATATTTTTTTCCTTTTTATCCGCCGTTCCCCTCCTGTCTAGCAAGTCAATTTTTATGGAGGGTGATGACCCGCGGTCTGGGCGATCATGTACTATCAGCAGCCTACGCATTATGTTTTTATCCTTACATGTTATCTTTGGAGGTATTTTACCGTTGTATCTCTGTCAATTTCACTACAATCACGAGGCACTGGTTTCGAAACCAATTCAATATTTGAATAAACCACAGACTTTCTAGTTTTAAAAGTGAAACCATGGATATTTGTCAAGCAGAAGTACAATCAGTAGTGTGATTTGTATGTTCACGCCATATTACTGGCACTCCAAAAGGCATCGACTTATGCTTCAGCGATTTTCGTAACCAACCTGCCAATGTATCGAACAAACTGCATTTGGCTACCAAGATTTATTTGCATCATCAACTTTCGAATCGAAATAAAGTTCATATGCTTTCTTTAGTAATGGTGTAAAGTTTTTCTGGTCAACACGATCGGTAAAATATCTGCACACGTAACAGAACAGATCAGCCGAATTTCTACAACTTCTAGAAGCCATATTTTGCTCAGAATTATTTCAAAATACAGTAACTATTTGAAAAATCGCGTAACATATGTCATGCATCTTTTAGCAGTATAAAAAGTAGAATTATGTTGCTTTTTATTAATTTTTAATAAGTTATATAGTAAAAATGAAACAAGGCAAATAACGGTTTCCCAAAAATATATTTATTCACAAATATCTTAAGAACCCGACGTGATAGAGATAAACGGATTTCAGATTTGAAATCAGCGCAAGAAACTGACCTAAGAACACTTATTCTTATATAAGAAAGAAAAATGTTGTTTGTCAGTGTTATCTGACTTTTACAAAAACGTTTGTCAGAACTTATCCTTAAACTTTAACACTATATGAAAACTCAAAGCCACAGAAAATTAATTGCCTCAAACATTGAGAAAGCTAGTACGTACTTTTAAAAGTTAAATGTCATCTCTTTCAGAAAGTCTTATATGGGCCACAAGTTACAGTAGAATGAAGGAATGAAAATAGCCGAAATTTCTCTTATTGATATGCCCAGATCAATCTGTGTTGCTATTTATATCGCATTCACAACAAATATCTAGATTTCAGCAGAAAAACAAGCTTACAATTAAAACAGTACGCGAATTCGGAATACTTGCGAATACATCTCACCTTAAACACGTGTTCAGAATTAAAAAAGAACGCACATTCGGAATATTCGCGAATAGACCACAGCTTAAAAACTGACAGGTCTAGAATTCAAACAGTACACACATTCGGAATACTCAATTGTAACAATTTTCCACAAGTTTACACTATTGTCCGTTCGGAAATTCGTGTGCACACATTGAACGTTGTAACTTTGCAACCCCTTGACGGATGTTATTGAAATTTGCTACGTGCCCTACTGATATCAATGCAGTTATTAATATATTTTTTGCCCTTACAAAACTCATGTTATGTTCGAATTTTCTTCTTTAAGTTATATAAAAAACTCTTACCGTTGTCTGGGTTAATTTTTATTAGTTCTACAGGAAAGTTACAAGATCCGTTCAAAAATTGCGCACTTAATTGTTGTTGCAGCACAGCACATGCGATGAAATGTGGTATTCAATATTTTTTTTGTTTGAATTAGTGTAGTAACTACATGTCCGCACGAGTGCGCACATATTGTACACAGTCGCGAGTAATTATTTCAGCTACGTATGCTAATTGCAATGAGTTGGCTGCAACGAAACAAAAAGAACCAGCGTATAATATATTAATAAACTAAACTGCATAATTATGAAAAGCGCAATAAATTTGAAATGCAAATGTATCACTTTGCAGAAGGTAACTGTTAAATTGTACAGGCATTTTCGCAGAGAGGCTAAGATGGGTTGTTTATACCACGACATCCAAGAACCAGGTAGGAGAACACGAAAGGCCCTGGGTGTGGATAGAAGATCGTTTCAACGTTGGATACAACAGGACGGTGATTGTACAGAGGCTACGGTTAAGCAAGGAAGGAAGAAAAAAATTGATGATTTTGACAAGGATGTCATTAGACGTTTGATTTTGAAGATGTTTAATGCCAATCAACTTGTTACTCTCCGCATGCTGAAAAGTCAGCTGCAAGCAGAATGCGATATTAACGTCTCAAAATCAACTCTTTGGCAACTTGTCAGATGTGTCGGCTTCACTTTTAGAAAAACGTCTGGCGGAAGGAATTTTTTATGTGAAAAACCACATCTGGTTGCAGCTCGAAGCAAATACCTTAGGCAGATTCGTGAGAGAAGGCAAGACGGCTATGATATAGTGTATTTGAACGAATCTTGGGTTAATGCTCATCATACGAACGAGAAAGAATTGCAATCTGTTGACGGAGACCATAGAAGGAAAATTCCCAGCAGCAAAGGTCAACGCATTATATTAGCACATGCTGGCAGCAGACAGAATGGGCTTGTCCGTGATGCAGAGCTTATTTTTCAATCAAAGTCTGTAGATGGTAGGGACTACCACAGTGAAATGAATGGGCAAATTTTTCGAGATTGAATACTGAATACACTCCTCCCGACTCTAGATAGGCCGTCTTGCCTGGTGATGGATGTGTCCTATCATAATGTTCTAGCTCAGGAGGATAAAGCTCCCACTTCGGCAAGCACGAAAGACGAAATCAGGAGGTGGTTTGTGAATGAAAATATCTTCGCTGACAACAGCTATTTAAAACCAGAGTTGTTGCAGCTTGTGAGACAGAGGAATAAGACAAAAGTGTATCTGATTGATAAAATCATACAAGAGCAGGGTCATGTTTCTCTTCGATTCCCACCTTACCATTCTCACCTTAACCCAATAGAGCTGGTTTGGGCTAGAGTTAAAGGGCAAGTGGCCGCCCAGAACACCACTTTTAAAATGTGCGATGTTAAAGACATGACTCGTGAGGCCCTTTCACGAATAGACACAGAGTACTGGGCTAAATGTGAAGAACACGTGCTCCAGGAAGAAGAAGATTACTGGCAGCGAGATGGCTTGCAGTTTATCCAACCAATAACTGTTGTGAACTTACTGGAGTCGTCCGATTCGGAATGAGGCACGTCGGTCGCATTCCTTCGTTTGTGATAAACTAATTTCATATGCCAATCTATAATAACACATAAACAGTTACGATTCTTCATAGCTTTCTGATGATTTACTGTTATCATTGTTCATTATCAGATCATCATTCCTCGTATCAAAATCACGTGAACAACCAATCACACATTTAGGACACGCCTTTGAACCGTCTTGTCGCACAAATGTTGTGATTTACTGTAAGAATTAATGTTCCGGGCAGATTTTGGCAAATGTTCCAAAAAGATCAAAGAAAATCGCCGTGTTGCAAATTTCGCGAAAGCTGTGGATGTAATGATCGCAAAATCTTAACTGCATGGAAAATCTACGACTGCATGCAAAAATTCATGTCCATACAACAAACAGTTTTGGAGAAAATTGACGCTTTCTGTCGGCACGAATTTCCGAACGGACTATAGTAAAGTTTGAGTAGTTATCCATCTTGTGACAATGGCAGGAGGGTGCCAAAGGTAGAATCCTCCCCGGGTGCCAAAGATTTTAGGGACGCCTATGTCGTGAACTGATGCAAATAATCAAATACCATTGAAAAAGTATGCGACTAGAAGACGTTCGTTTTTACATAGGACACATACTGAGAAAACCAGTTAATATCATTACACTAGTGAAAACAATAATAATAATAATAGCCCCTTCAATCATAACTGACTATGGGAATGCGCCCCTGAGGCGACAGCCCGCAGCTGCTTATTTTCCTGGTGTTCCTTTTGACGTTTTCTCCTCTCTTTTGCTTGTTGTGTGAGCGTCTTTTCGCCAAGTCTGAGGTGGCGCCGTAGACAGCATTGCCACTTGGTGTGATCAGCAGCTTCATCCTCCCAGGTTGCTGGATTTACGTCTAGTGCCCTCAGTCTCTCTTGTACACATCTTTGAATCTAAGCTGTGGTCCCCCAACTGTTCTTTTGTCATCTGCACGTTGTCCGTTGAAGATATCTTTCGGGATGCGACCATAGCTGAGATTTTCATTGGTACCTGACTCTGTTAGTGAGTTAAAGAAAGCAAAGGCACCCAGGAATGGAACTATTCACTCTATCTCATAAAACAGCTGGACCTAGTATAGTGAAATCTACCGGTAGTGCCGAAAAGCCCACCACGCACAGGTTAAAGTTAGTTGCTTATCCTTTACAGGACGTGGCAATCAACCCCAGCTTTTATTGGCTGTTTGTGATTTTTCTAGGCAATTTTTTCATTCAGTAGTTTGCCATGTACGCACAGGTAGGTAGCCGCAAAAGGCAACAAAAACTCAGAAACACTCCCCACCGGGGTAATTTTCTCCAAGTTATCGACCACGGGATTACGCTTCCGAAACCTAATAAGCAGAGTTATGTGTTTATTTACACCGCAGTTGTAGAACGTGATTTGAGAGAAGTTCATTTCACTTGACACGAGAGGATAGGACAACGGCTGGTATGTACTTCACATTTTTTGTTTAGCCACTAATAAACAACCTTGAATTATATTTCTGCTCGCAATATGTTTCAAGAATCCTTGTTGTGCCTCCGTTTTGATTGCCGATTTCAGCTTTGCATTTCAAAACAACTTCTGATGCACGTAGGAACTACTCAAGCTTTACTAGTGTAAACTTGTGGACAATTGTTACAATTGAGTATTCCGAATGAGTGTACTGTTTGAATTCTTCTTCTTCTTCTTCCTCGTTCGTCCTGAAAAGGACGGTGGTTGCGTTGTGTCTGTTTACGCCTAAGCTGTGATATCTGCACCTTTCGGTCGACACATCCGACTTCTGCACGGCATTTTTTAGGACCGAGTTTGCCTTCCCATTGCGATCCGCACTCGCTCAGAATTCTAGACCTGTCTGTTTTTAAGCTGTGGTCTATTCGCGAATATTCCGAATGTGCGTTCTTTTTTTAATTCTGAACCTGCGTTTAAGCTGAGATATATTCGCAAATATTCCGAATTTGCGTACTGTTTTAATTGTAAGCTTGTTTTTCAGCTGAAATCTAGATGTTGTTTTGAATGCGATATTAATAGCAACACAGATTGATCTGGGCATATCAATAAGAGAAACTTGGGCTATTTTCATTCCTTCATTCTACTGTAACTTGTGGCCCATATAAGACTTTCTGAAAGAGATGACATTTAACTTTTAAAAGTACGTACTAGCTTTCCCAATGTTT
Source organism: Oreohelix idahoensis (assembly GCA_024509875.1). Taxonomy (NCBI): domain Eukaryota; kingdom Metazoa; phylum Mollusca; class Gastropoda; order Stylommatophora; family Oreohelicidae; genus Oreohelix; species Oreohelix idahoensis. Next base: position 164,715 of record JAMPIV010012239.1, on the reverse strand, counting down.
GAGGCAATTAATTTTCTGTGGCTTTGAGTTTTCATATAGTGTTAAAGTTTAAGGATAAGTTCTGACAAACGTTTTTGTAAAAGTCCAGATAATTTGACACTGACTTTCATAAATGGGCGATTGTGTAGAATAGAAGAATTGAAGTGGTCAAACCAGATTAATAATGTGGAACTGATGACAAGAACAAGACAAGTGTCAGTGGAACATGACATGAGAAGATGACGATGGAGATGGATAGGACACACATTAAGGAAACTTGTTGATAGCGTGACGTCACAGTCTGGAATCCCCAAGGTAAGAGTGGTAGAGGAAGATCAAAGAATACACGGAGAAGAGAACTGGAGACAAACTTGGCGGGGATGACACGTGACAAGGAGAAGAGAACTGGAGACAAACATGGAGGGGATAACACGTGACAAAAGGAAGAGAACTGGAGACAGACATCGAGGGGATGGCACGTGACAGAAGGAAGAGAACTGGAGACAGACATGGAGGGGATGGCACGTGACAGAAGGAAGAGAACTGGAGACAGACATGGAGGGGATGACAGGTGACAGAAAGAAGAGAACTGGAGACAAACATGGAGGGGATGGCACGTGACAGGGAGACTTGACGTACGTTTGTTGAAGGAATGTTCTCATTGGTGTATTGAAAAGTGATTAACGCATGCTATTCACAGTTGTACATCAAAGTACTTGAACATTTATAAATGATAAAATTGAGTCAAAGCCACACTTAACCTTAATCTTAACCCTAACGACGCCTGCGACTTATTTGTATTACATCAAAGAACACGACCCTGTTTTTCATTTCACCCATACAATCTACGTCATATAATGGTATGAGGGATTCATTCGATATCTTCCCATGTCCTCTGTATACTTTGTATATCTGTACCTTATTTTTTTCTACGTGTGTTTCAAATATTTCCCTATTTCTACTACCCTGTGGGCTCCAGTACAAAACACTGTATTATAAGGCTGTAAGCGGTGAATTCCATTCCAGACTTTGTTCAACTATTATTCTCAATGTTGCTATCTGGTCTGTACAGGATCTGTTTTGTCGAAAACCTGCTTGTTCATCTCTCAGTTGCTTGTCTATGGACTCTTTTAATCTGTCAAGGATGATTCTGTTAAATACTTTTCTGGCACTGATAGTAACATTATTCCACTTTAATTTGTGCAGTCTTGTAAATTTCCCTTCGTAGGCAACTTGACCAGATTGTAGTGGATTTGATGGTACTGTATGGTTGTGATATTACCTAGTGTGATGCATGAGGTCAGCTGTGAAGGCTCCTGAGATAAATGTAGCTGTGAATTTACAGAAGGCCCTTCTTGCTACCACTTTCGACCTCACACATATCTTTTTTACTAATGAATGTGGCTACGTTAAAAATCTACGGTACTGATATGGAATGTGTTGTGGTAGATAACATACACACACACAGAGATATTTAATAAGTCTAATAATATTAATAAAATTTATAACACACTGAACTAACTCAAGCTGTTTAAAATTTTGATATTAAATTTTCTTTAAGTTTATTTGTTCTGAACCAAGGTTTTATTTTGGTCAGAACATATGAAAGGTTTTGAAATTATGAATGAAATGCATGAATATATGGCATAATAAATGAAAGGTGTGTACATATGTATTTTACAAGACTAGTTAATAATACTACTGTTTATATTTGTAATTTATCTGGGAGAACGATAAATGGATGTGCTGTTGGGGTGGCTTCATCACTCCCAGTCTATGACTACCAAACATTGTCCATTTACTGATGGGAGGAATACAAGTTTATTTCCCAACATGGTATGTTCTAGTTGATGGGAATATAGTTGGTGTGTTAGTTAGAAACTAAGCTGGTGAATGTCCAGCAGGCCAGACGCTCACGTATCTTTGACTGAGTAGTTCTGGTGCTGGAATCTGGTGGCCCCACCTCTCCGTGCTTGGGGGCAATATAAGGCTGCTCTGCCAAAATACTAGACTGCACGGGTCCACACTGGTATTTTTCAACTCAGCATTTGACACCACTTTGGTGCCAAATAAAAAACTCACAGTTCAGAAATAAAAGTATTGGGTCATGTGTCAGAACTCTACCTCCTGAGCCACTTCTACACACAACACTACACAACAACACCACATAGACGGGGTCAGATCTCTCTGACCATACAGCACATCTTACGAAGTTGGTTTCACATAGTATAAGTTCCCCAAGACTACATATTCTGAAATATGCTCATTAGCTTCCTGCCATTGAATAGGATAGGTGATATGTTCCACTGATCTCAACACTTGATCCGCCCTTCATAATCCTTGCTGGCGTTTATGTATTTTGTTTATCTCTAGACCCTGAACTTGGGCTGGTGATCTAGAGCGACTCCTTACTTGTTGTAAGGGATAGATTTTGATATGGCAGTATCAAATCACTCGAAACATTAAACAATATTAAAATATGCAAAGAAATATTTTCAGTCTTACCAGAATTATGAATAGAGAACACAGTTATATGCTAGCAAAACTCAGCTGAGCTGCTGGCTCTAGTATGGACTCCCTCTAAATATTGCAATTAGCTTCTGGGAATTACACCACTGAAGAATTACTGTGTCTACTACTGGACAACTTATGTTGAATAGCAAAAATGCGCGTCTGAGCGCCGATAATATGTTTATCTGTGGCCAATCACCGCCTTTCCCCCTTTTCAGATTTCAAACCTCCTACCAAAAGTCAATTCAGTCATACCTCAGTCAAGTATGTATTATTGTCTGTTGGTCCGTCTGTCTCTACTTGCGTTTTTTACAAAAACACACTTGTTTATACATGCATTTCCTACACGAATCTGCCTCTAGAGTTATTTTTAGCCACAACTTTCCACTAATTCCCCCTCTCTTTCATTCCAACTAGATTTTAGCACTTGAGTCTCAAGGCCGCAATTTTTTGAAAATTAGTGACATTTTTTTCTTCAATGCAGTCGCTCGCTGATATGAACAACACAGTCTTTTGTCAATATCTTCATTATTATCTATCCGTCTGTATAAATGAAAGCATATTATTTCTCTGCTCAAGATGGGCCATCAAACTAGCTAGGTTTAATATTCCTAACATTATTATTAAGAAAAAGTTACTTTTCAAGGTTAGTTATTTTTTTGAAATATGTTCGAGCATCTTCTGTAATGCGTTTGCCGCTGAATTCAAATAAAAGGACTAAGTATCGTAAAAGCGTCCAAGAAATGACTGTTGCGTATAATAGCTAAGGTCCCTTTTGTCCATTTCTTTACCTCGTGTCAACTTGGGGACGTGAATTTTTTTCCTTTCCCCACCAATTGCGTCTTTTTAGCCTTGCTAGTTTCAAGCACGTGTTCAGTCATATTTTTCTTTTTGATCTCCGTTCTCATCCCGTCTACAAGGGTAAACGTTTTGCCTTCACGTCTTACAAGTTAGTTTCCATGGCGGGTGGTGACCCGCGGCATGGGCGATCATGTCTTCTAGTAGCTTACGCATTATTTGTATCCCTACATTTTATCTTTGGAGATATTTTAACGTTGTATCACGGTTAAATTTATCACACAGATAACCTTCCTTCCTTTCTGCTGGTATTTCCTCTCTATCCCAGATTTTGCCAAGTAGTTTGTATAATATCTCTGTAGAGGTATCAATATATGTTTTGATGGCCTCTGTTGGAATGCCATCTGGACAAGTTGCTTTACCATCTTTGAGAAGCTTTATGGCTTTCTTTATTTCTTCTCTACTTGGTCGTTCACAGCTGATTTCTAGCTCCTCTTCTGCTGGTTGGATGTCTGGGAGCTGGTCAATTGAGAAGTTCCTCAAAATATTATGTCCAATTTTTGTTGATTAGAATAATCAATCCCTTTTGTTTGAACTAACATTGACACCTGGGATTGGTAGAGAGAAGTGTGGTTTATTAATATGTAACACATTTTACGCCAGACCTTGCATGGGTGCGACCGATTAATAAGTAAACAACTTTGAGATGACCACAGTCGATTTTCTTATCGTTGGAAATGTCTCTGTCGGATAAAGCTGTTGTCACTGTGTGCTGAGCACGGTGAGTGATGTAATCATTTCCGGGCAGTTTTGTCTGGAAGATAATTATATATCTTGGAAGAGATTACCTTGAGAAATTGCAAAGTGTAAACAAGGTCGATAATAGACGGTCAGGAATTCTATGAACGTGGAGTGTTTGTTTACGTTGCGAAATTCATTTTGGCCCTACACAGAGTACATGTGAGAGAAGGTTTGGCCACCTGTATACGTGGTTCATCCTTAACACGTTCCGAAACTTTGACTAAACGAACAAAGGAAAACCAGATTGTCTGTCTAAACAAAAAAGTCTGTCGTCAGCGAATGTCAGCGATTATTGGTCTGGTGCACAAATCCAGGTACAGGTGCAAATTGTATAAGCATTTTCATCAACTGTGGTGAAAATTACATAGAAACACTTCTGGGAAGACATTATATGCAATACAATAAAGGAACCTTGGTCGCAGACATGTTCGCAAGTCTGCGTAAGAGTGAACAGACTTGGCATGGCTATATATGGTTATGTTTCATTCTGTGATATGATAGGTGACACGAGGGTGACATTAATAATTAAAACCCCTACCCATGTCTATTCTTGCTCAAGGATTGGATCAGACGAGAGAAAGAAATAAGCATTCATTTTGATTGGAAGTTTCGTCGGAAACGCAACGCGTACACGGGGGCGAAATGGTACAATTTAACCTAGGAAATTTTAAGACTAAAAAACCACTGCTTCACCAAACCTCAAAGTAGCAACACCATAGAGAGCCAGAAAATAATAGTATCAAGATCCCGAATTAAAGAACCGGACATACACGTATTAGTGTATCTTTGACAATTATTCAGCAAGAAAGCTCCACCTTAACAATACGAAAAAAACGGATTCTTAGGATCTGGAACCCTAGTCATAAGAGGGATAAAAAAAATTACACCAGACGACGTGTTAGAGAAATCTAATCAAGTTGCCGTGCACATTCAAACCGTGCCAGGAAGTTGTATTTCACACATTCGGGTGATTTGTGACATATATTTTACAATTTGAAAAATGGCATGTTTGTGCTTGCTAGTCGTTGTAAACGTCCATACCAGGCTGGCAACCTCAGCATTTCATAAATCTCCACAGCAAGTGTTGGTGATTGCTTCATGTTATTTCAGAGAACAAAAAGCATAGATAACCCCAGACTCCAAAGGGAGCAGGGAGTGTTAACCCCCGCAATGTAAACTGATGACATTTTGTATTTTTAATTAACAAATATGTTACAGCGAATTGTTAAAGACTTTATATTCATAGAGGGTCATACTGATCTTTAAAGTTCTCATATGTACGGCTGTGATGTTCAGACGTGCGCCTGAGTGCAGCAATGATATTTTTTTAATATGTTATACTTAATATATAAGGAGTATACTGGGCCGAAACACTTGTCCGATGGGGGGACTTCTTCTGATGATCAGATTGCCTCCTGTTGTATCGCTCTGTAAAGAGTTTCCTATCATTTGTGTACGACCGTGCACCAGTATTAAACTAGGCATGGCGCGATATGAGGCAGAGATTTGTTTGGATACAATCAATGTCCTTGAGGCAGATCTAGATATTCATCGTTCTGAGCAGACGTTATTTTGTCCGTGGTCTCATCCCAAGACTAGGGGAGACACGGCCATAAAGTTAGTTATGATCATCTAAAATATGATGATGTTATTCTTGAGCGAAGTATGCCAATAATCTGTTCTCGCCAGTCATTAGACAGAACCGGCTCCTGGAAGGTTCTACCAAGCTGGACAGGTTTGCGCGGGCAGGGGTTAGACTAAAGCAGACATCCTGGTCCTCCAGGTTGGGGGTTTTAGCATAGGGCTGACACCCCTTTCTATGTAAAAATAAACGAATTTACGGAAGCGACAATAAATGAACAAACGTTGCTGCGGGACGGACATCCGGAGTCTGAGGCTCGTATGACTGTCAGTGGTGAAAGCCGAAATGAAGCCACTGACACGAAAACGGACGTCCTGATCGCAAAACGTGAAACAAGAATAGGATTTTGGAATGTCAGGACAATGAACGAGACGGGTAAACTAAAACAGGTCACAGCAGAAATGAGAAACTATAGATTACACTTTCTATGGATAAGCGAGAGCAGATGGACAGGGGCAGGAAAAGTTAAAACAGCAACAGGAGAAGCAGTACTTTACTCTGGAAGAGAGGATGGACAGCACAATGAAGGTGTAGCCATTATTCTACAGAAAGGAATAGAAAGGACATTACTGGAATGGAAACCCATCAACAACAGACTGATAAGAATAAGATTGAGAGGGAGATTCACCAACACTACAATATTACAATGCTACGCACGAACGAATGGCAGCGATGATGAGGTCAAGGATTAATTCTATCAACAACTGCAGAAAGAAATGGAAGACACACCTAGATTTGATCTTATCGTGGTAATGAGAGACCTCAATGCGTAAGTTGGTACACACAATACATATAATGACAGAGTAATGGGGAAATGCGGCAGCGGAACAGCAAACAAAAATGGGGATAAATTAATAAGTTTCTGTAGCATTAACAACCCGGTCATTGGAGGAACACTTTTCCTTCTCATGGAAATTCACAAAATAAAATGGGAATCACCAAATGGTCGGGACAGAAACCATGTAGATCACATTATGATTAACTGTAGATGGAGACATGCATTACAAGATGTGAAGGTAAGAAGAAGTGCGGATGTGGGAAGTGACCACCATTTAGTAGTAGTAAAACTGTAAGTGAAACTAAGAACGGCTGGACCAACTGTAATTACACAGAAAAGGTTTGACTTCAGCAAATTGAAGGACTCCCTTACCAGAAAAGCTTTTGCGGCTGATATAAAGAAGCGATATCAATTTGCCAAAAAGTCAGGAAAAGACATTGACTGATGATATAGACCAGAAATTCAACACAATTTCAACAATATATAAGGAATTCAGCAAATCATGCTTGGGATTCCTGGAAATGACGAAGCAAGACTTTATAACACCAGACATATTAAACACCATAACGATGAGAAAGGAAATGAAAAGAAAGAAAACAGAAGCTAAGTCTCCCAGGTTAAAGCAACTATATAACAAACAGTAGTCAGCTGCACAAGAAAGTTAAACGCCAAACAAGAGCCAACAAAAGGAATTTCCTAGACGATCTTGCAAGACAGGCAGAAAAGGCAGCACCGAGAAATGAACAAAGCACAGTATACAAATTATCTGAAATCATCAGCGGAAAACGAGGTGCAAACAATATTACGACATTAGTAAGAGATAAGCAAAGAAATCTCATCACTACATCAGAGGGACAGGAAACAAGATGGGCAGAGCATTTCAGAGAAACTCTGAACGAGGAACCACCAGAGACACAATTGAATGTTCCTGAGGCTGAAAATTATCTAGATGTTAATACAGACATTCCACGAAAAGAAGAAATCATGACTGTGGTGTTCTCCAACTTGCGCTTAGGTTTAATGATTTAATTCATAGAAGAGTAAACAGTAGCCAAGTGGTCATAAGAGTGTCCTTAAACTTGCAACATAAACAGCCACACAAGAATTGAAGAAACGTCCAGCTTATTCACATCACGAACATGTTTATTACAAATAAAACGTATGCTCCAATGAAGTATTACTTGTAAGACCTCTGTCACTACACATCTCTAACTCCCCTGGCATAGGGTAAATGCAGATACTGGCATATACCAGTCTGTCCGTAAATGTCGAGATCCAGTCCTGTAATCAGCTGTATCTATGAACATACGAATATATAAGAACAGGAACATAGCCCGTCTTCAGTCTGCAAACATCACTATATCATTTCTATCCACTAATCTACCTATCCTGTGAATGAATCAGGCACTCTGTCATTCCAGGATGACAAGACTAACTTCAGAACATATCTATCAAACACACTGACATCTGAAATATCTCGGAGCGATTTACACATGCCTCCTCCCTCTTCCACGACACACCGCTCAATGCCCCGTGAACCCTATGCTATCATCTCGCCTCCTTTTGACCTCTCTTGCACACTATTTCAAGACGTCGTATCCGCCGCAATGCGACAGATCGTAATAAAACCTTGTGGACGAAGCTATTTAATAGCTAGATATAAGAACATAAATAACTGCATATAATATGTACGTCACATCTTCCCCCCTCCCCTGTCTGAGGAGAAAAATGAAATTTTTCTTCTTCGGAGATAGGTAAACAAAATATAAAATGAGGTTCCAGTGCCAAGTAGACAGTTCAAATATAATACGAGCGGAGACCAGGAAGTACTCCAACCCCTGTGTCTGTCATGAGAAAGCCAAATTTAACACAAAGTGAGGACATTGATATCAAAATATCAAAGCCTAAGTCTTACTCAAATCGAGACAATTTGACACATAAGAAGTAGATGACCTGCCTTCCAGTAACTAAGGCTACATGTTATATGAACCCATCCATACCTGTCAATCATTTTCACTCTAATGTCCCATAATTTCAGTCTATGTCCTGTCAGGTTATAGACTTAGTGAATATTGTCACTTACTCCAATTGCAAAGTAATTATGCTATAGATGACCATTAAGTAATTATAATATATATGAAAGTTGTAAGACACATGCAATGAAGTACATGATGTAATACCTTCATGATAAGAGAATAATGTTTTCTGTTTTTCTACTTTTTTTTCCATTCATATTATGTTTTGTTTTCTTCTCTCACATGAGTCTTTATTCACAATCTCAATGGATGATATACCATGATGATTAAGACAAGCATAATAAGTCCCCACGACCCTGTGTAGTTTGGTAAAAGTAGTTAATGTCAATGCAAACAAGACATGCTCAGTTGGTATAAGACTTCAGTAGATGCAAGAAGTTTAGTAAAGCAGAGCACAGGGACAATGCATAGAGATACTCCTTCTTAAACCCTGTGTGTCCATTAATCAAAGTCTAAGCACAAAGGTAGTAATAAAAATTAATGTGTCCAAAAAAAGAATATATTAGGTAAATATAACTATTAAGTTTGTTGAGCACAAAAATTGTGAGTTCATAAATCCATGAAGATAATTCAAGTTCACAGTGCCTGTCCATGGATTATCAAATAAAAGGTAATAAATTATCCCTGAATAGTTTCTTTGGTTCACAATGTGTACTGAGATTTACCTGAATCCTGAGTATGTATGATATCCCATGTAGAAAAAGTTATACACTAGGTAGTTTCCCCTGAATATCCATCGCCGATAAAGTTTCATACCAAAACATAATGCAAGTTAATCCATGCATACTAGTTGCTGTAAACAAAGTCCTTGAACTATGCGAATAACAGTCTCATGGAATGAACATAAAGATAGTCAAATGTGGCAGATATAAGTGTACCTATAGGTTGTCGAAGACAACTAACTTGAATATGACAGTTCTCAGATTTTCTCCATCTGGGGTAATTCCGTGATGTATCAAACAGTACTAGACTAGATGGTTGTACAGCGTGACAGGACGTCTGCAAGATTGTTCTCAGAGCCCTTGATCGCCCGGATGGTGTAAGAGTATGGCTGTAGACTTAGGGCATATCTAGCCGTTCTTTGGTTTGAAAAATTAGCATTTTGTAGATATGCTAGAGCCCTCTGGTCTGTTTCGATGACAAATGGAGCCCCAATCAAGTGTTTTTGGAGTTTGGAAACACTCCATGATATTGCTAGGAGTTCTCTTTCCAGAATGGGATATTTCGCTTCAGTTGAAGATAACTTGCGGCTCACATACAATACTGGATGCAAAACATTGTTGTGGAGTTGCATCAAAGACGCTCCTATCGCATATTGAGATGCATCACACCTGAGAGTAAAGGAGATAAATGGGTTAGGCAGTTTCAATATTGGTGCCTGTGAAAATAAAGATTTAATACGGTTTAATACATCTTGGCATGGCTGGGTCCAGACTATTTTGTTAGGACATCCCTTTTTCAGCAAAGATGACAAAATGGAAGTTATTTCCGAGAAACGAGGAATGAATTTCCTGTAAAAGTTGATTAAACCTAACAATCTCATGACTTGGTTTTTTGTTTTAGGAACCTCAAGATTAACCCTCTATTGGGCCATTTATGAAATAGTTGGAAAAAAAATTCTTGGAGTGGTTTTTGTGGCTGTCCCATGTCTGAAAAGTGGTGTGAAGGTTAATTTTGGGCAAAAAAATGTTTAGTTAGTGTTTTATGGGTATGTTGCCAATTGGCAACAAATCACCATTAAGGTTGGGAACATTTATTGTTGCCATTTGGCAACATATATCTTTTAACTATGTTTTTATGTCTAACAACATCTATTTCACCTTTTTTTACTCCCTACCTACATTTAATATTTAAACAGTAAATAGCAGACAACAAAATTTGTGAAACTTCATGAAGTTAAGTGTAATTTATACAGAAAATGCCACACATACAATGAAACATATAGTTACTGAAAAAAAAAAAATCTTCTGTCTCGTGACTCAATCACAGCTCCACACTCATGTTTCATGAAATACTTTGAAACAGTTTGAATGTTTATTGAGGCACAAGTGTAGGTTACACTTCTCACAGACAGTTCTGGAGTACCCCTTGCATCCAGGAAGTTTGCATCTCCCTTTGTTGGTGACGGAATTGGGGCTGTGGCCAACATTGTCAGTTCTGACATGAAAAGGAGGTACATTTGCTGTTTGCCCTCTCTTCTTTTTAGCCACCAGCTGTGTCTCAGTGCTTCCTGATGGCCTTCCCCTTTTATTATTTTCACTTTTTCCTGCTTTTAGGAGACACAAAGCAATCTGCAACTTGAAATCAACTAATGGTAGTCTGTCCTTTTTTTCCACACCATCCTTACACACATCTGAACAATAAGTTAGCCAAGCTTGCACCACAGAAACATCCAGGAAATGAAACAATATTCTGTGGTACCATTTCTTGGATCTAATTGGTATACGATAGAGTGCCAGCAAGGAGTCCAGCAAATCTACCCCTCCCATGAACATGTTATATTCTTTCACAGCTGCAGGGCAAGAAATGTGTATTTCCTTCTTGGCTTTTCTGTCCCATCTTCTGACTACACATTCTGGTTCAACTGCTGCATAGGTGTCGTGAAATATTCTAATCCACATATATAAATGATCAGGTAAATATAAAGCCTAATAAATACATATAATAAAGAAAGGAAGAAGAATGGTAAAGAACAGTGCTGTCACAATGACAGTACTCGAAATCCCCTTTGTTTTATGCTTCGTCTGCAAATTGTAACGTTTCCACGTTAAATATAAGCCACTGCATAAATACAAGCGTTTCCACAACACATTAAAACGGGTATTGCATTTCAAAGAAAAACATTGAGAGGCACAATGCGTAATGACCTAAATTAATCCTAACATTAATTATACTACGTTACCAAAACGAACGAACAGATGGACTCAAATAGAAAGAGAGAGGGAGGGCTGAAAATCAGGAACGCATGCAACACGCGTCGCGCGATACACAATTACTACTATCACGCGTGTAAGGCCACATGCACTAATTTTTTTTTTTCAGACGGACAGTGATAAATTCACTACCCTTCCCAGAGTTAGGTTTTTAAATTCTGAAAAACTCTTATTAGGAAAGATGACAATAGATGGGTTTACGTTTGAAAACATTACAGTACCCAGACAGCACATCTTCGAAACAGGAGGTAGAAGAAATTGCATATTTTGAACGCAGCCACTTAGCTCTTTTAAATTTGTATATTTGGGTTCCTTAGGGCTTGCTGACAAAGAATATGTAAAACGTTACGCAAATAGTCTAGGAATTGACAAGTTATAGCCAAAATAAAATGATGGTGCTGTCAGACAACACCCAAAATCAGAATCGCTCAGTGGTAGATTTTTAAAACCGCCATTGTACGGGAAATGGGCCACAAGTTACATTTGAACTGATTGGCTGGAATGATATGTAAGGCTAAACACGATTAGTCGGACTATAAATGCTATCCTTGGTTGTTAGGGGAGACGTAGGAAGGTAAAATTTTTTCAAACACTTGTCGAAACGTGGCTCCATTGGCCAGACTCGCTGATATAATCACTTAGGAGCGTTAGTTCGAGACCACTAGTTCAAATAAGCTTGATAAAGCAACAGTGCGTTGAAGCCAGCTCATATTTTTGCTAAATAAAAGCCTGGAACATAAGCAGATGGGAATTTGTTCCAGTATTTGTGCCAGAATTCATTGCTAGTCAACGTATCTGTGTTTATTTCCATAAATTGTGGTAAGCTTGAAACATTCAGTATCTTTTAATGAAAATTGAATGTGAATTGTTAATTTATGCCTGTATATATGTGTAGTTCAGTAGCGAACATGATGTAAAGCCTATAATGCTCCAGCCTGAACAGAAGGTGTCGGAGGAAAGTAAACCTGCATGGAATGGCCAAACAGTTCACTGACACCTAGATTATTGATTAGACAGAAATAATGCTGGAAGTGCAGAGGCGTAGTAACCATTAAGGAGGTTAATACTGGTATAAAGTATTTCAGATGAAGCTGACAGTTGGCCTAACGCTCTGAACTCAATGTTTGTGATGTATTGTGCTCAGTGTAGAACTAGAGTATCAATTAGTTATGAAGTAGAAGGTACATCCTTCTTGTTTTCAGGGACCGTGGTCTTATGGTATTGAGCAGCACCTGGTCAGAGCTTTGCTGAATCCAGAGTCGGACAGCATACTCCTTGGTCCATTTAGCTATCAGTGAGGTGTCTCCAGAGCACAGGGGAGAAATCGAGCAGAGGAGTCTTTTCCTGCCGCCATCACGCAAGATAAGCTGATGTGGCCAGCTGGGCTCAACATTATGTACCCCATCTTAAAATGACATTGTAAAAATAACATTAAGAGGGGAATTAAATTGTTTTAATATCAGGAACTGAGAACATCTCCAATACTAGTTCCAATAAAGACAAACTATTGAAGTCATGATGACAAATACCAACAGAGCTTGAACAAAACCAAACCAGTATTACCTCATATTACTACTACACAACTGACACACATAGGATACTTTTAATAATATATGTCACTACAATATTCATATTAATAAATTCTGTACATATAACTTGTAATTAAAATTGATTGTGATTCCTGGTTCCTTTGTATTTGAATCAGGACACATATTCATTCATGACAGCAATGAATACATATTGTTATTTGAAAAGTTATCAGTGACTCCTTTAAGATATCCTTGTAGAGTGTTTTATGTATGTGAGTGTCACAGTGTTGTCAAGTGTAGTGGAATAAATTAAATTGTTTATCTGTCTGTTGTTGTTTTGACTTACACTTCATCATACACATACCCTAGACACATAACGTAATCATCACACTACTCCAGAATAATTCTGACTGAGATATAAATATATGTGGCAGCAAGTAAGGTTATCTATAATACACTACTCTTAGTAGATATAGATACCTTCACAGCTGATCTCAGTCAGTACACTAAGTCCCCTATAAATATTTATAACATCTCACTTCACCACAGGTGCTTAGCAGTGTGACTGCTTTATTGTCATACCATTTGATAGCTTTCAATGTGGCTCCGTTTGTTGCTGCAGTACAAACAACAGATGACCCTCTTCCTTTCGTTTTCAGTTCCTTATCGGAACACAGATTACACCCTTTCAGCCGGTTTGCGCGAACAGTGCCAAGACATGCAATGCCTTGTTTCCAGAGGCATGCCTGCAATGCTGGCGAATTAAACCAGTTGTCAAAATATACTTTATGCCACACATTTTTAGGGATACGTTGAAGAAGTCTCAGCACGATATTAGCTGATGCTCCTAAATCAGGTTGGCCAGGACACACGTCAATTTTTCCAGTGTAAATTTCAAAATCATGAATCAAACCAGAAATGCTTGAACAAACGAAGACTTTATAGCCCCACTTTTTGGGTTTCTTTGGGTTGTACTGACGCAGAGATGATTGACCTTTGAATGGGATAACTTGCTCATCAATGCTCAGCCTTTCTGCTGGTTTGATTGAATTGAATTTCACTTTCAGAGCGTCAACTAAAGGTCTTAATTTGAACAATTTGTCGCCTTCATTGTCTTGCTGCTTGTTGTTGTCATTGCAGTGAATGTTACTTTTGATTTCTTTAAACCTCTTGTTCGTCATAGTATCAGCAACAAGTCCATAGCGCGTTGTAGAGTCCCAGTACAATTTACAACTGGGCATTCTAACAATACTCATCATAAACGCAATTCCAAAAAACTGTTCCAGTTCTGGCTGGCTCAATCTGAGAGGCTTCATGATGTTTTTCTGGATGCTGTACTTGTTTGATTCAGTGACCATATGTGCCATTGTATCATCATCAATGAATCTGCGGAAGTATTCTATTGGTTCTGAGGTAACTGATACGTGTGCCGAATCACCAGAGAAGGGCGGAGCTTCAGAAGATACATCTGAGGCTTCACGGTGTCTCCATAGCATCCGACGACGATCAAAGGTTACATCTGTGTCCTCCAGCTCTGATGCAGATGATTCTGAAAAAAAAGAAAACAAAGATATTAATTATCTGGCAACATAAACAATCATTTATTGGTATACTGGTGTACATGTTATTATTCTGATAATAGTAATAATGATAAAAATTATTCTAATCCACATTATGGTATAAAGCGTTCCACAAGTAAGTCTCCGTCAGCCGATATTTAGTACCTGATGGACTAGGCTGAAACTGTACATAGGTTGTACACTGATGGACAAGGCTACAACTGCAGTCTGAAATAAAGTGGCCACATTAAAAAAAAAAACATCAATTAAATTCAACAAACCTGAATCGGTTGTGTCCGAGGAAGGGCCGGGTTGCCACGTGTTATCCAGGATGTCTTCAGCCTCACTGTCTGACAGCTCACTATCGCTAGAAGCCTCAGGTATTGGTCTATAGATTGTAGTCTTTTGGCTGTAAAACTTTTGAGGATCCATTGTGTTTAACTGTAAAAAAAAATTTAAAAAAAATGACAACATATACATTTTGTAATTCTAAAGTTTTTCATCACAAAATTGTTTAATCTCATCTGATGATACATTATGTTTTGTGATTACTGGCAATTTTAGTGGTTATCATGTGTAGTTTAGTTCTAAAAGTCAAGTCTAGATGAAGTAAATATGTTTTATTCATTTACAATATTATTAGTAATTTATACTGGTAATTCTACTATTTACATTGACCTTTTTAGGATACATAAAATTGCAAATAACAACTTTTTTTTTAAATGATGAAGTTTAATCAATTATAATGAGAATAAAATACTAATGTTGTTGATTACAGAGAAATACAACATTAAATATCATTTATTAGGTAAAAAGCAACTGTTGCCAATTGGCAACATGAAGTGGTTTTTATTCCTTAATCGACTTTTGTTGCCAAATGGCAACATACCTAAAATGTAAAATAAGAGTAACTTATTTTATTTATTTATAACTATTAAAGCATTTGTTACAAAAATAAGTGGTTTAAGTTACTCAACATATTTTTTATACACCGTTTTCATAAGGAATTTTAAAAAAATAATGTGAAGTAAACTCACCTCTCAATTCGATCTTGCAAACCAGCTACCATGCCTTGACAAAAGAGTGCGTGAAAAAAAAGTATTTCTCCGACAAATGAGTTACCCTGTAATTTAAAATTGGGAATGTTTCTAGAACACAATAAAACAAAAAAATTATTAATTTGAACGCCGGATAGTGAAATAGATGACTTTAAACGGTATGTTGCCAAATGGCAACAAGGCCCAATAGAGGGTTAAGAATTTTTGAGACAGTGTCATCATCTGTTTTCAAGAATCCTTGAGAAATTCTATGTCCCAGAAAAGAAATGTCTTTATAGCCGATCTGGACTTTTGAAGGTCTAGCAGTGAGGTGGAGACTGCGTAGAATGTCCAATAAAGATTGAAGACCTAAGATATGGTCCTGCCAAGAATTGTGGAAGAGACAGATATCGTCAATATATGTTATGATATCAGGCCGACCAGCAAATAGTAATCTCATCATCCGGACAAACGTTGCCGGTGCGTTCACTATCCCAAAACACATATGAGTCCACTGATATAATCCATTAGGAGTGGCAAAGGCAGTGTAAGGCTTAGATCTGTCTGTTAAGGGAATCTGCCAGTAGCCTTTTGAAAGATCAAGTTTACTGAAATATGTGGTATCAGACATCTTTTCCAGTAAGGAATCAAGAACCGGCATAGGCTCTGCATCAGTAGAAGTTATACCGTTAAGATTACGGAAGTCTATACAGATTCTAAAGGACTTATCTTTTTTTCCTAACAATCACTAGAGGAAATGAGTAAGGTGATTGAGATGGTTCTATAATACCCATTTTAAGCATGTTATCAATTTCCTTATCCACTTGAGCTTGAAAATGAATTGGTATGGGATATGGCTTTATCCGGATAGATGTTTGATCTTGAAGTAGAATGTCGTGAGAGATAACATCAGTACTTCCTGGGATATCAGTCAACACATCCTGATAGGATTGTAACAGAGTAGAAATTTGAGTGTGTTGATCAACTGATAGGTCTGGAGATATAGAAACATCCCTCCAAGATTCTGACGCTTGAAGCGGAACAAAAGATAATGGCAGAGAGACATCTTCGAATGAACACTCCTCATCATGAATTACAGCAAGTGAGGAATAGTTTGAGTCAGACGCATCAATGGCCTCGAAAATTGGTTGAAGATTACCAGGTCGAGAATGGAATTTTTGGAGCATATTAATGTGAAATGTTCTATGTTGACCCTTTATATCCACAATATAATCAACATCAGTTAACTGTGAAACCACTTTATATGGTCCCCTCCATGCAATTAATAGTTTATTCTCTTTTGTGGGGAGAAGCACATATGCTTCATCACCAGGCCACAATAAGCGTAATTTTCTCTTCTCATTAATGAATAGTCTGGTTTTTCCTTTTACTCTCTCTGAAGCATCCACTGCTATCTGGCATGCTTCCACAATCTTTTTTCGTAGATTTACAACATACTCATAAGAGGATTGAACCTCCTCTGACAACTCGGAGCCCACGAGAAGCTGTTTTAAGATCGACATGGGACCTCTAGGCTTTGCCCCAAAAATTAATTCGAATGGCGAAAACTCGGTTTGTTCGTTTGGGATTTCCCGATAGGCGAACAAAACAGCTGGTAAAATTATGTCCCAGTCCTGTGGACATTGTGAGGTAACCTTACCCAACATCTGTTTGAGTGTCTTATTGAATCGTTCTACTGTGCTGTTCTCTTCTGGGTGATAGGCACTACTTAGAGACCTCTCAATTTGAAAATCCTTCATAACCTGTGCCATAACTTCTGATGTAAATTGTCTACCTCTGTCTGATAGTATTTCCTCCGAAAACCCCAATCTACTGAAAATGATCATGAGTGCATCTGCAACATTTCTAGTTGTGATGTTCTTAAGTGGTATTGCTTCAGGCCACCGTGTGCACATGTCAATGCACGTAAGAATGAATCTGTGGCCTCTTGCTGATACTACTGGTAATGGTCCTATGATGTCAATTGCCATCTTAGCGAATGGTCTGTTAGAGATATCAAAGGCCTGTATAGGTGCTTTGTGATATGCACCTTTCGCAGCCACGCTTTGGCATGTCTTGCAAGTTCTACAAAAAGTTTTTACATCTTTGGTGACCCCAGGCCAGAAAAAATTGGACAGTGCTCTTTGTTTAGTACGAGCTATCCCCAAATGGCCTGCACAGTTGACATCATGGGCATGCTGTAAAATAAAAGGTCTAAAATTAGTTGGCACCATGATATGTTTTTTCTCAGAATTAGCATCTTTAAAATTCCTAATTAAAATACCATTTTTGATGGTGTACCAGTGAATAGCCCTCTCGTTGTACACAACATCATCTTTTGTAGCAACCTTGAAAATTTTTTTCAATGAGTCATCATTATGTTCCATAGTAGTGAACGACTCTTTACTGACAAGTGAAACTTGTAAATTGTCATCCTCCTCATTCCCTGATGCCGTACTATCATTGGCCTCTGCCTGAGCCTGTGCCCGTGTAGTAACTGCATTAGCAGTCACTAAATGCAGGTTTTCCCAACTTTTAATATCATCATCTGAGCACTCCTTCAGCCCAGGGAGGTTACCCAGAATCAACTCGCTGACTGGATTTTCCAACATACAAGCAAGAACGTTCCCTGTGAAGTAGGGTGTGTTTATGTAAACAAGGGCAGTTTGATAATATTCAACTGTGCCCCCGAAGGTAACACATTTCACCTGTTTACCTGTGTAACATGAGTTATCAACAAGAGATTGACGCACCCCTACGGTAGTGCAACCCGTATCCCTGAGGACGGAAACAAGTCTATGATTAACAAAACCCCTGCAAAATTTAAGTGAACCTTTTCCATCATGAGAAGCAAGTACTGGTAGAAGGTGACCACAAATTAATCTGGGTACTTCATCTGTCTGAAAAAGAGTGTTGCAAGCAGAGCAATTTGCTTTATTAGAAAGATCAACACTGCATGCATTGGCATGAGACATGGTCTCACACCCTTGATTCCCAGCAGCTGAATGGTTGTTTTGTTCAACAGCAGCATTAGACCTATGTGGGAGTCGAGAGCCTCTGTAGTGCTGATTATTCCTGTTGTTCTGGTAATTACAATCATTATTATAATTTGATCTTCCCCTGTTAGAATAGGAATTCTGAGTTCTGGTCCAACCTCTGTTTGGTCCATTAAATTGTTGTTGAGGCATATTTTCCTGGCTATATGGTCGAAATGGTCTGTATGCAAAGTTATACCGACCCTTGAAGGTTCTGGCATTCCGGCTAAAATTTCGTCCCCAGCCTGAAGAATTATCAGGTGGTCCCTGTTTTTGATTTCTTGTATATGAAGCCTTTGCTGAAGCAACGGGTAATGCCTCCTTGATGTTCGAGTTGCTTATATTCCTCCCAGGATGTGCGGTCCTGAAACGTCGCCCCAAAATCTCCATTTCAGCAATGGTTTGGGGATCCCTCTCTTGGAGATAGGACAAAAATTATTGACTGACTGAAGAGAGAACCTTATCTCTTAGTATGAGATCCATAAGCGACTCAAAAGTATGATCGATTCGTGAAAGTTCAATCCATCTATGAAAAGTAAGCTTGATAGATGCAATGTATTCTGCGAAGTCCTTGGACGAGTCAGGCAATAGAGTTTTGAATTTTAATCTATAACCGTGAGTATCCAGCTGGAATTTTTTCAATAATAATGCCTTTAAAGAATCATAGTCACTTCTAGTGGCATCATCCAAAGTGCAGATAGCTGTAAGAGCTTCACCTGAAAATAATGACATTAATTTACTAGGTCATTCAGATTTGTCCAGTTTATGTTCCTGACAAATTGTCTGAAACCTGTTCAAGTAACACGATATGTCATCGGATGGATGAAATTTGGGTAAATGAACCTTAAAGGGACAACCATGATCCCTTTATGTTGTGCCCTGATTAGTGTTCTCCGCCAATTTGTTCTCATTCTCAAGTTTAAGTTTTTGAAGCTGAATTTCAGCCATTTTTTGCTCATGCTCAAACTGTGCTAGCTTAAGCTTTTCTTCTTTTTCATCTTGCCTTCTCTTCTCAGCTAATTCTTGTTCTAATTTTTTCTCTTCCTTAGCCACCTGCTCTAAAGCAAACTCTCTCAAGGTCTTCGCTTTAAACCCAAGTCTTTCCCCCACGGTGACAAAATGTTCTAGGCGAGACATGTTGAGGTACCCTGATGTAATCAATCAGTTACAACAATAACAAATCTTAAATAAAATTATATCACTTTTCAACAAATTGCCTTATACTTAATATCAGAACTGAACAATTCTGCACTATTTTCACAAGACACAGTAATATATTTCCAAAGGAACAACCAAGACAATACAATTTAAGATATATATATATAGACAATAGATCAAGCCTAACAAGGACAATACTAAGGTATAAAGAAAGATAAGGTATAAAAGTTTTAACAGGTAATGAAAAAAAAATGTAATCAGTAGAAGATCCACCATTTAATATATGAATCAACTGAATTGATAGTCAGATTCGATAAACAGAGCACGACCAATAATGACGAAAAACTATAATACTCAACAGAATATGACAAAGACCAACATTAAAACAAGTCCGAAACTAATAAAGAAGAAAAAAATTAATAATAATAATTCTAATGATCTAACAAGTTATGATCACCACACAGTACCTATAGAACAATTTGTGTGTGCCCGCTTTACGGCGAGATGTATCACACAACAAGACAGCCGAGCCAACCTTGCTCGCTTATACCAGAATTACATATATTAATACATTAAAAAAGGAAAACAAACATCAGAGCTGATGGAGATCCAACCAAAATATTCATGAACACAGACCGAAAGATGTAAAAAATCGCACTTATCTTGTATGAAAATAAAACAGTCTCCTTCCTGGCCTGAGATATGGTGCTAAGAAATTGATGTGCAGCTCTGAAGCACTCCACAACAATGTAAAATGATTCGTCTCTAGTCCTTCCCTACAGTCCGGTCTGACAGGCCTCCATTTTGAATTTGATTGTAGACTCGCAGAAGTCGGTCACTTGAAATAGTGACTGCTGGTAAATTGATATTTTCGTCTAATGAATAAAATTCTTCGATAATGCTGGCCTTCTTAATTTTTCCACTGCCGACACCTTGATAATAATGAACAGTTAATTCATAATATATTTCGAAAGTTAATTCAAAAATTTCCTCTCCTCCATTCAAACACCGCTCTGAGCAGATGTGACCTTCACCTTGTCCGTAAGTGGGACGAACTTACGGTAAACATTTGCTTGTAGACCTGGTTTTAAGATAATGTACTTTACGAGTACAAAATCCACGGTACTTGGCCCCCAAAAAGCTGTGGCGTTCTCCAACTTGCGCTTAGGTTTAATGATTTAATTCATAGAAGAGTAAACAGTAGCCAAGTTATCATAAGAGAGTCCTTAAACTTGCTACATAAACAGCCACACAAGAATTGATGAAACGTCCAACTTATTCACATCACGAACATGTTTATTACAAATAAAACGTATGCTCCAATGAAGTATTACTTGTAAGACCTCTGTCACTACACATCTCTAACTCCCCTGGCATAGGGTAAATGCAGATACTGGCATATACCAGTCTGTCCGTAAATGTCGAGATCCAGTCCTGTAATCAGCTGTATCTATGAACATACGAATATATAAGAACAGGAACATCGCCCGTCTTCAGTCTGCAAACATCACTATATCATTTCTATCCACTCATCTACCTATCCTGTGAATGAATCAGGCACTCTGTCATTCCAGGATGACAAGACTAACTTCAGAACATATCTATCAAACACACTGACATCTGAAATATCTCGGAGCGATTTACACATGCCTCCTCCCTCTTCCACGACACACCGCTCAATGCCCCGTGAACCCTATGCTATCATCTCGCCTCCTTTTGACCTCTCTTGCACGCTAATTCGTGACGTCGTATCCGCCGCAATGCGACAGATCGTAATAAAACCTTGTGGACGAAGCTATTTAATAGCTAGATATAAGAACATAAATAACTGCATATAATATGTACGTCACAATGACAACAATCAAAGGGTTAAATAATGGAAAAGCTCCTGGCCATGATAACTTAAATGCAGATCTGGAATATGCATTGACATTACACTTTGAGTACATTCATATCAACACATCCAGGAAAAAACAGATAGACTTAATAAGTATAGCCAGCAGGTGGGCTTGAACATCAATCTAAAGAAAACAGAGGTCATGACGCTCAATGTGAGCAACCCTGAGCCCATATCAGTAAGGAATCAGCAACTGGAACAGACAGACACCTTCACATACCTAGGATGCATAGTAACGCCAGACGGCGGAGCAAGCAAAGACATCAACAACAGAATGAACAAAGCAAGAACAGCCTTTTTTAGTCTAAACAACATCTGGAAGTCCTCTCAGTACAGCACAAGCACAAAATTAAAATTATATCAGAGCTCTGTGTTCCTTCTGTGCTTCTAAATAGTGCGGATTGCTGGAGGGTTACAGAGAAGGAAATGTTGAAATTGTCATCTTTTCACACAACATGCCTAAGAAAAATTATCCGAATCTTTTGGCCAAATACCATCACCAACCAAGATCTGCTTACTCAGAACAAGCAAGAAGACATGCACACCATCATAGCTGGCAAACGCTGGAGCTGGGTTGGCCATGTCCTCAGAAGAGACCCCGATGCCATCACAAGAAAAGCTATGCTATGGACTCCTGAAGGAAAACGAAAGAGAGGCCGACCAAAAACAACTTGGCGGAGGACTGTGGAGGCTGAGATGCAATGAATGAACCAGAGTTGGCGCACTGTGCGAAGGATGGCCACCGACCGAGCAAAGTGGAATTAATTTGTTGGTGCCCTACAAAACGCCAAGAGGCGTGATGGCCACTGACTGCTACGACGGTCGGCGGTTAAGGATCAAAGAAGAAGAAAAAGATATGATGATGTTATTCTTGAGCGAGATGTGCCAAGAAAGTTTTCTCGCCAATAAATAGCCAGAACCAGCTCGTTTAAGTATCTAGCCTAAGATACGTATTTTCCAGTACCGTTACTGCAGAGCTTCAGCCTGACCACCTATGTCGGCTGTTAGTGCGTTTAGTCAACGGTAGGAGATATTTTGGATCGTTATTATAAATATATGCTTTTTGTAATCCCATGCATCCTACCAACTCGTTGCCGTAGAGCTTTTGCTAACCTTGATGTGACATCGGCTAGTGCTGTCGATCAACATCAGTAGTGACTTTTATCTACCATGTATATCCTGCTACAACAATGCTGATGAAAATGTTCGTAATACTGATGTCAAAGTATCGTCATAATAAATATGTCTCGTCACTTACTTCTGCAACGAGTCCAGTATATCTTCGTTGCCAGTTGATCACACGGTTTTGACCCATTCATGATCGTTACCTCGTCTCATTGCCATTAGTCGTACCATCATGCACGACAAAGTAACAGCCCACCGTACATTCGCATTATCAGGTCATCATCTAGAAGTACGTCGGTCACTATCAGACCAGACATACCAATGTAATCAATACCTTTGACTATATAAGAGAGTTGCAGTAACAGAAGTGGTGGCCAGTACGGGCACAATTTTTTGTTGAAGCTGCATCCCACAAACTATTTCGTCGATTTTCATAAAAAGTCGATAATTTATACGAAAAAAATACCATGAACGATCAACTCAACGACACCGCTGTATTTGAAGTCTACATTTAACGGTCGACCTTACTGACCTCTACGGGGACAATCTGAAGATTTAATCCAGCCATATCCTAGTATCATGAGGGTTAACGGTGGATTTTTATTGCGGAATTGTATTGCTTATCATGCAGCACCAGATACCTTTCGACGTCGAATCCGTGACAGGAGGGACTTATATAAGATATGTGGCTAACCATATTGTTTTTGCACCTTGTCACCGCTGCGTGTTGTGGTCGAGCTTTTCTTTTATTATTTATATATTTAACTTAATTGTTCTATGTCCTATGTTCCATGCGGGCAGGTTGGGTGGAGACCTACGAGGGTGCATCCCAGATTCCCACCAGGGCCCACGCTAGGCGTTCTTTAGGGACTTTTGCAGATTTCCCGCAGTGGAAATTTTGGCCTGTATTTGCCGACGGATTTCGGTCCACAATGCTTGGTCGTCTGTGACACCTTAGTGTTTAGGCGTAATGTACTGTTTTATTGTTGTTATTGGGGTATTTTATGTGCCTTAGTTTACTGATTGGTTTTGTTTGTTATCGTCCGTCTCTACCTTACTATTGCTTATTTTTATACAAATGTTGTGTATATACATTGTGCAGTCACTTGTCTCGTTAATTTGTTTTTTTTTCTTTTCGCAGCCTCATTGCACTTTGCAATACCTTTTTACTTTGATTCTGCTATATTTCTTTAGTTGATCCTGCAAACGTTCTCATTTGTACTTTAGTATCCTGTCTTCTTGTCAATTGTTCTCTGTATTTTCATCACATATTGTCTCTTATTCTCTTCTGTTGAGCTTTTAATATGCTTTATTTTGTGTGTGTCCTGGATGCTCTGCATCCCAACTGTTTTATCTTGTGTGATCACGATTGTCTTGTGTGAATAGTATCTGTGAGTCTGATATGTAAAGCCACGGATATCTTGCGTTTGAATAGTATCTGTCATTCTGTTATCTCTAGCCACGATTATCTTGTGTGGTAATATATTCTGTGAGTCATTTACATTAGGTCACGATTATCTTGTGTGAGAATATATTCTGTGAGTCTGTTATATAATGTCCCGATTATCTTGTGTGAGAATATATTCTGTTAGTCTGCTATATAAAGCCATGATTATCGTGTGTGAAAATATATTGTGTGAGTCTAATAAGGGGTCCTCGATATACATTTTAGTTATGTTCCTTAAAAAAGCTAGACTTACATCGATCATCAGTTTCCCATTAAACTATGCAGCGGTTCTCAAATAGTGGTCGCCGAGACCCTTTCATGTGGTCCACGAGGTCAAAACAATCTTCAGAATAATTTAAGACGTTATTTGCATTTTTCACTCTCATTCTCTCACGAGTGTACAGTGGAGTTTTCCAGAGGCCACATAGCGTGTAATGACGTCATCATTCTGACGGCTAATGGAATGTGTGATTGTGCATTTTTTGTTTAAATACGTTTCTATGGTAGTAAGTTTAGGTTATAAATATGCACGTTTTCTAAAACGGTAAATATCGATAGACAGAACACACATAGTTACATCCTCTTAGGATCCTCAATAATTGCTAAGAGTGTAAAGTGGTCCTGAGACCCAAAAAAAGTTTGAGAAACGCTGAACCCATATTATGTGGTAGAAACGTTCCAGACCAACTTAAACATTTGACTTTATATGGAAGTCTGTAGGCATATAAATATTTTACAGTACACCAAACTGTAATACAGTATAATTTATTGTAATTGCTAAAAAAGAACTTTAAAATACACTAATAAATTATTAATAAAACATACAAATAATTTTATTTTTACATTATTCTTTTTGTTATAATTGCTGCTACCCAGCACTTGAAGTTGCTACAACTGAAGCTGAAGTTTCTGCTGATTCTGTGACTAGCTGTTGAGGTTCTCTGACTTTTTTATGTCAGAAATAATCTAACGTCATTTACTTTGTTGATTTTAAAAAAAATTCTACTACTTATTTATTATTTACATTTTTATTTCATTATATATTCTCTAAAATTATTATTTACAGTATACATTAATGGCTGTACAGTTTTGTAAATGTGATAAAGTGGGATATTATAAATATTTATAGGGGACTTAGTGTACTGACTGAGGTCAGCTGTGAAGGTATCTGTATCTAATAAGTGTGGTGTATTACAGATGACCTTGCTTGCTACCACATTTAGGCCTCAGTCAGACTTATTCTGGAATATGGTGATGACTACGTTGAATGTCTAGGGTTATGAAAATGATGAAGTGTAAGTCACAACAACAACAGACAGATAAACACTTTAATTTAATACACAATACTTTACAACACTATGACACTCACACACATAAAACACTCTATAAGACTATCTTAAATGAGTCAAGTGTAAATTGTAAAAATATATGTATTAATTCCTTCAAATATTAGATATCCTGATTCAACTACAAAGTGAACCAGGAATCACAATCAAATGTAATCATAAGTTGTATGTACACAATTTATAGATAGAATCTTTGTATTGACATATATTATTATTGCAATATGTGTGTAAGTTGTGCGGTGGTACTATGAGGTAATACTGGCTTGTCAAGCTAAGTTGTTGTTTGTCATCATGACTTCAAGTGTTTGTTTCTGGTGGAAATAATATTGGTAAGGTTCACAGTTTCTTTTGATTTGAAACAAATAAATGTCCCTCTTGAATTAAGGTAAAGTCACTGTTAGAGGGGTATTATACACAAGATTGAGCTGCTCTGGCCACACACTCTTAACTTCTGTGTGAGCGGCAGGAAACAGTCTCCACTGCTCGCTTGCTTCACCGTGTTCTTGAGAAACAACCCTGGTGGATATCTGGACCAAGGAGTATGCTACCAGCCTCTGGATTCAGCAAAACTCAGACCAGGTGCTGCTTCAATACGTTAGGACCACGGTCCCTGAAACAAGAAGGTTGTACCTCCTACTTCAGAACTAATTTATAATCTATTTCCACACTGAAGCACAATACATAACAAACACCGAGTTCAGCGCAGTAGGCCAACTGTTAGCTTCTCATGTAACACATTCACCAGTATTCCTTTCCCTAATGGTTACAACGCCTCTGCAATTTCAGCATTATTTCCTTATATTCAATAAGATAGGTGTCATATCACTATTTGGCAATCCCATATAGGCCTATGCAGTTATACTCCTCTCCGACAAGGTTTGTTCCTGGTGGAGCAATATCTAGGCTTGTCCTCATGGTGGCTACTGAACTATACACAGACAAACATAATTTATCAATTCACATTCAATTTTTCATCTAAAAGATATCAAATATGTCAAGCTTACCACAATTCATGAAATATTAAACAAAATACGTTGACTGGCGATGAGTTATGGCACAATTCCGGTCTGCCTCTGTCCCAGGCTTTCATAAGAAAAATATGAGCTGGATCTCAACGCACTTGCTTCTCATTAAGTTTATTTTCAAAATGTGGCACTGAACAGACGCTCCTAATTGACTATATTAAATGGTCTAGCCAGTAAGACCATGTTTACAAAAGTATTTGAAAAAAAGTACCCTTCCTACCGTTTCCCATAACAACCAAAAATAGTATTTGCAATCGACTAATCATGTTTAGTCTTACATATTCTTCTAGCCAATCAAATCGGATTTAACTTGTTGGCCTATTTCCTGTAAAATAGTGGTTTTAAAACATGCCACTGAGGAATTATGATCTGGTGCTGTCAGACACCCTCACTATTTTATTTTGGCTATAATTTGTTAATTCCTAGACTAATTGCTTAACACCTAACATATTCTTTGTCAGCAAGTCCTAAGGCACCCAAATATATAAGTTTGAATGGAGCTAAGTGGCTGCGTTCAAAATATGTATCTTCTTCTAGGATAGTCGTGCTGTTACCACCTCCTCACTTCCAAACTATGGGGTGTCTTCTGTACTGTCAGGATTTCAGACGTAAATCAGTAGAATGTCATGTTTCCTAATAAGCATTAAACATGTTTTTTAAAACTTAACCGTGTATTGGTAGTGTTTTTTATCACTGTCTATTTGAAAAAAAGTTAGTGCTTCATGCCTTACGCGTTGGGGGTGGCATTAATTGTATATCGCGAGACGGCGTGTTAGTATTGAATGCGTTCCTCCTTCTCTCTCTCTCTCTCTCTCTCTCTCTCTTCTAAGGCCGTCTGTCTTTTAGTTACGCAGTGTATAAAATGAAATTAATGGAATATTAATCTAGGTCATTACGCAGTGTGTCTATCTCAAGGTTTTCTAAGAAACACAGTACCAGTTTTAGTTTTAGAAACGCGTGTATGCTGCTGTAGGCTTTACTATCAAACGTGAAAGCGTTACAATTATGCAGACGAAGTAGAAAAAGTGGGATTTTTGTACGCCATTGAGACAGCACTGGTCTTTTACCATTCTTCTTTCCTTTTATAGAATTAATTCGTTAGGCTTTACATTTACTTTTTAATTTATATATGTGGATTTAGAATTTCACGACAGTAAAATGGATTTTTACACGTTATATTCTATATGTAATTATGAAATTCAGTACAGAAGATGGGAGCCGCGCTAGCGTAGTGGTTACAACACCGCTCTGGCGACCGGGTGATACAGGATCAAACCCGGGCGACGGCATTTGAGGATTTTTCGTCGACCGGGATTTGGACTGGATTAACTCGAGACCTGGCGAGGACATTTGAAGGAGTGTCGTCGACCAGGGACTGGCGGCTCCTGAGCCGACCCAGCTGCAATGG
Source organism: Oreohelix idahoensis (assembly GCA_024509875.1). Taxonomy (NCBI): domain Eukaryota; kingdom Metazoa; phylum Mollusca; class Gastropoda; order Stylommatophora; family Oreohelicidae; genus Oreohelix; species Oreohelix idahoensis. The sequence continues at coordinate 136,671 of JAMPIV010012239.1, read as the reverse complement.
GTACCTCCGAAATCGGCGAGTATTTGCCTGAATGGCGAGGGACACCTGTCTCTGTACAAGAAACAAAGGGATACTCACGTAAAATCAATGTCAGGTTAGACATAAATAATAACCTGAGATTTCGCCTCGAGTATTAGCGGGCGTACACAAAAAAAAAAAAAAAAAAAAAAAAAAAAAAAAAAAGAACAGAAGATGAAAGAGAAGATTGGAGGGAAATATACATGTACGTTCCTGTTCAAACGGCATAAGTGCAAAAATATACGATGTATATCGAATTTACCGTCCCTAAATTCATCAGCGACGTGTATGCGAAACGACGTATATCGGCGCGACGTATATCGAAGACCTTCTGTACCACGAATATGTTTGTTTACAAACAAGAATTAAATCACAATAACACATTAAATAACTAAAGCTTTGTGTACATTTTAACATTAACTGAACACATGATAGCGATGAACTGATGTGAACCATTTTTATTTATGACAGACAGAAGGCAGAATAAATAAGATGATGTAAGTACAGGAATAATAAAAGTGGTTGTAACCAGAAGCAAAGACAGATAACCAGTTTATTTATTTTAATTGGTTACTAGTACTTTTATGGATGAATTATTTGAATTCATTTATGTAAATATGACATGAGACTAATGTGACTGATTATACAGGTGAATTGTCTTAGCTTGTCTCAGAACACGTGACCATTCATTCACCACAGACGATAAGTGCTGTACTAGTACCTCAAGACGCAGCAATAGAGACCGCAGTCAGCGACTCATAGCTTGACTGCCTGCGTCAGGACCAGCAAACCAGAGCTGGTCAAGACCGCACTCCACCTCCACGTGGTGGTCCTGGAAACAGTCTGCAGCTGTGCAGTCTGGCTGAGCGAGTGTGGATCGAAATGGGAAGGCAAACCCGGTCCTAAAAAATGCCGTGCAGAAGTCGGATGTGTCGACCGACAGGTGCAGATATCACAGCTTAGGCGTAAACAGACACAACGCAACCACTGTCCTTTTCAGGACGAACGAAGACGAAGAAGAAGAAGTACCCGCCAGTTTTATCTATTACTTGTTAGCTTGTTTAGTTCCTCGACAGTTAGAAGCGTCAATTCTTTTATGTTGCCAATGTATTTCTTTTCTGTCTATCAGGTCTTATTTTGTCTGGTACTGGGCATTGTGGGACAATCTTTGGTAACTGTCGTGATATCCGTATGCGGCTATACCATGTCTGACTCAGTCATTTTGTTATTATGATAATTGCGCGTCTATCCATGAGTTTCTAACCTGTTGACTTGTTATTGCTATTCAGATTCGTTACTTTCTGTTACATTATGTTTGTAAAAGTTGGATCCTTTCCTCTAAATCTGTGGTCAAAGTCTCAGGTTCAAATTATACAGCATGTTCGTATATATAAGTACTGTCTTATATAACGTCACTCTTACTACGTGTGTCTATGCTATTAATTGTCCAGTCGGTTTATTACACTAACGATCACTTTCAAGCATGAAGTTTGTACAGCGACGTAGACTATTCACACCAGTTCCAACAGATCTTACAAAGATGTAAGTAGAAAACAATAACTGATCTAAGGGTGTTCGGGTTTTACAATGTAGCCCACATTCTAGATGACGAAAGTCGAGATTCAACTTATCCATGTTTGAAAAGCACAACATCTTGGAAGCAACGAAGTTAGTAGTTAGCGGAATAAACATCTTGTTGTATGTGGAAGACATACCATTACACTATGAACATTGCGTAAAAAGTCGTTATACATCCAAACAGAAACTTCTTTAAAGTTGTGTTTATCTGTAACAGCTGTTTCTCTTCCTCGATATAATTATTATCCGTGCGTATAAACAACAGCGCTGGCCGTAGAATTGTTATTCTGGGATGTTTTGTAATACAGTAATGCTCAAGGGATTGATGAAAAACGCGTGTCAGCGCTGAGCGATAAATTTACAATATAACATGCGGAGTTAAAACAGCGTTATCATTGAAAGTAGCAGAGCAGATACGTTTTCACGTGCATCAAGTAAAATATTGTTTTAATATTTATTAATAACAGCAAATAACAACATTCACAAATAGAATGTAACAGTTTTTTTTCTTAAATACAATATCCTTTGCTTTATATATTTTTGCTTGTAATCATATGCAATTAAAACTGAAAGATAATCTTTTATTTTTTAAGCATTTGTGTAATGATTAAATTATTTCCCTTGAATTAAAAATTAAAGCCACAAACGAATAAAACACCTCCCCTAACAATTAAATAGTGACACGTAAAGAATGTATGTATATTGTATGTTCCTGTTGGTCACCTTAGTGCTTTTTTAGTCCATCTACATTTTTGGCAAACATTGACATAAGATCATACATTGACGTCATTTAAGCTACTTTATCATCCTACAAAATATCTTACACTTATCTCTTATAGGAGAACATATTTTCCAGTAAAAATAATTTTGATTTAAAGGTTTGTTGGCTTTTAATTATTCTTTCTCCGCAAGGATCAATATCAAGTATTATCCGAAGATATTTACACTGTTTCATTCCTTCTCCCGACCCGCCATTTAAAATAGTGGTAGTCATCACGGGATTTTGTGAATCAATATAGAATGTTTTGTAACACAACGCGCTTTACAGATTGGTGATAACCGATTTTTAGTGACAGCTGCACGTTGTGGTGTCCAAGATAGATTGTGAATATTTTGAAGTGAATTGTATTTATTTTTGTTTTAATTACGTCTTTGAAACGATTGCACGCAACGCGTCACTTTCAACCATTAACCGTGTGCATGGATATGTTGGTTATATTAGGGTGTCAGTGTGTATTCTGATCTATTTACTGATTGTTTTTCTTATTTTCAAGCGTTTCTACGAATCCTGTACTTGCTTTCTTCTGTTTCCATCACGCACGCTGTATCCCTCAATTATTCCAAATGTCACCATAAAGTAACAACATTCATGCACACCGCTCAAACTTCCTTCGTTTGTTATCTAGGCTGTCAATGAGTGTTTACTGTTCTTCTAAGAAACCATATCTCGCTTCCCTCCCGCGAGTATGTCGTTTTTTTTCATAATATCCACAGCTGTGTGTCACGTGATTTACTGCCCTTGCTCTGCATTGATGGTCCAACAGGGGCAACAATTCAGAGTTTCTACTGAGTTGTCTTCACATGTGTTCACCTTTCCTTCAAGATTACTCTAGGCAGTGATGTCAATTGACAAATAGTGCTTCAATTCTACAGAGCCTCATAGGAATTTAAAGAAATCAAGTACTACTGCTGATAGGATCCAGGCCATTCATAATTGGTCAAACGATCCGGGATTGTGGGTTAACTTAGGAGCAGAAGTTGTTTCATACTGGATTGATCACGGACCAGAAAACGGTTAAACTAATTCAAGTCCATTTGAATTATCACGTCGATTATAACAAAATGGCAAACATAGGAATAAAAGCCCGTTTAACGGCACAAAATCAATTGGTGAACTGCATGGCCGACACTGGCTACTTTATTCGCGAACGACGAGATCAGTGTACTGCTTCGTTTGTATTCTTTTTTTCTAATGCATAGTCAACCAGATTGACAACGTGTGGATACAATGATTGGAACAATTCAGCTATTGTTATTCAACAAAATTAAAATAGCACACTGCACAGATATGTCATGTTGACATTTGGTTTGCTTTTTAAGGAATGTCTTCATTGCACACGGACAACTCCATCAGTGCTCCGATCTCCACCCTTAGATCACACAAGGAGAATATCAGCACAGTGCACGAACTACGGTGCAGCGTCGAGAATCCCAATGTTTGTAGGTAGGAATCACACATTCTATAAATATTGTTGTGGTGGGTAGGATTTTAATTATTACATTTTGCCAGGGAAGCGGCCATATTGCCTACTCTTTACGATTTCCAACTGTGGTGGAATTTTTATTGTGCGCAACTTGCACACGGGACCTTCTATTTTTTCGCCCTTATCCGAGAAGGCTAGGAATCCGATGTCACTACCCAGGAGACCAGGGGGTTAGTATGACATCATTAGGACCACTGGTTCTGAAAAATGTTTCCATAAATTATATTCCCTCAATTGGAAATCAAACCCGACACCTCTAGAATACGAGGTGCACGCCATACCCCTTAGCCACTCCGACCCCCCATGTTAACATATTTAAGTCGAAGACAAGTAAATCCAAATTAAGTAATAGGTCAAACATAACTTCGTCGTATAGATTTTAATAACATAATAAACAAATTTGCAATACAAAAATCAAGAAAACGGTTAGTATAAATATGTCACTATGACATTCTCGTGTTTGTATGGATTTATACATTGTTTTGTACATATTATTACATGTTATTCCCACTGTCACGGATTTCCTCCCCCTTAGCTCTGCAGTAGTGGTCCAACAGTGACCAAAACTCAAGAGTAACTAATGTGGGTCTTCAAAGGAGTCTACCTTTGCACAAGATTACTCTTGGCAGAGTTGTAGATAGAAGGATAATGATGTTTCTACCTCAAGGCAGTTTCACTTGATGTTCAGAAAGCGAGAACGATGCTGCATGAGCTGAGCAAATGTTAACTATAGTATCTGCCGTCAACGTTTGTGGAGATTTATGTAATAATTAATGTTAGCTCGTTCAAGCCCCCAGCTGAGTTAATTCAGCGAAATTCATGTGATCATTATTTTCATTGGTTATCAGGTATGGATAGAACTATATATATATATATATATATATATATATATATATATATATATATATATATATATATATATATATATATATGTATATATATATATATATATATATATATATATATATATATATATATATATATATATATATATATATATATATATATATATATATATATACTAGCCGCCATTAAAAACGCATCGCATTAGTTTATGAACCGCAACTCGTTGTGCTAAACTTAAAATACATGAAACCACTGATTTTACATTTCTGATCCATTTACTAACCCAAATTTGCTGTATTAAACATGAGACAATTCAGAACCGGCTCCTAAGCAGTTGTCAACCCTAGGTGTAAAAACAAAAGTCGCACTCACTGTCATTCGGTCACAGCCATCATTAATACCGTGTATGACCCCCTACAGCATCAACACAGGCTTTGCGTCGGCGTCTCCGTCGCACAGTGTTTGCGCTGACAAGTCTCCGAGTGCCAGGTGTATGAGCTGCTGTCTGAGTTGCTGTTTGGAAGCGATTGCACAGATGTAACAATAGAATTTGGCGATCTTGAGCTAGTGTTGTTACACGAGGTTGACCAAGCCTGGGACGGTCATTGGTGGTACCTGTTGCCCGAAATCGCTTGTTCAGCCTCACTATAGTGGACTGGTCACAATTGAAATGTCTGGCAACTTATCCGGTCGCCATTCCACTGCTCAGCATACCAACAGCTTGCTATCGCTCTTGTGACGACATCCGAGGCATGCCAAAAACATTAACAGACTTTTTTTCGATGTAAACAGATAATGGCTTTTTACTCGCTGAAACTTGACTAATGCGTGTGCCAAATTTCAATGTGATTCGACTTTTAATAAAGCCAGAATTTATTACGCAAAATTTGAAGTAAACATCACATCGACAGTAAAGTGGGAATACATGAACTTCATCACTTGCACACTTTCGGGGTTTGAAAATCGCTCACGTGCATTAACATTTCAACAGTGAAAACATGTCACGATTTCGATGCGTTTTAATTGCGGCTAGTATATATTAGAATCAAAACTCACACATGTGCCTTACGCTCTGTAATGATTAAAGCTGCAATAGTAAGGCCAGCTAGGAGTAACGTTTATTGACAATCGGTGGCAATCCGGCTAACAGTTTACCAGCACTACGTGGAGGCCAGTTAGCAGTGGTGGTCCAAGGCAATCAGATGTTTGCTCCTGGTTCATTAAGCACAATGCAAAGCCAGATACTACTGGATCCACAACCGGGATTGAAACCTGTAACATGACAAGCCAAGTGAATGGTGCTTGTCCAATAAATACCACATGTCCTAATGTGTGTCTGTGTCTTCAGTATGTGTATACGAATGATGTGCACATATGTCTGTTTACATACATTGGTTATGTCGTACTCATGTCGTACATTATAAGTCATCAGTCATATATAGACAAAAGGTAAGATAATGTAGACAAAAGTACATGATAGATCATTAGCGACATAGACACTGGAAAGCCGTATGATACCGAGAACCCTTTGGGTTCAGCCTTACAATCCCTCTCTGAAAAGAGCTAATAGCTTAATTGCGAATTATTTACCAGGCCTGAGAAGGACTTTCGCTTCACCGAAGGCTGGATAGGTTTTGGTTATATTTCAAGTATACCAATATTCCACTAGCTTATCAAGAATAGCGACAGAGCCATACACAAGATATACAACAACCAACATTATATACATCCTAATGTTTAAGGTTGTGTTTTTCTACAACGACTGTTCCTCCTCCTTTGTAATATTTATGTCTGTGCGTATAAATAAGAGCGCGTGTCGTAAACATACTTGTCTGGAATATCTTTTTTTTTAGATTTAATACATTATGTTCCTGATTTGACGAAGAGCACTTTTCAGCACTGACGACACATTTTTGGTGCGCAAATCTGCGATATAAGTGCGAGGGTAACTGTATACTAGCATTTAGAGTGACAGGCCATATAAGTATTTACTACTTTATAACTCGTAGCGGGTGGAAATGTTTTTAAAAAATATATTGATAAAATACAATAAAAAGCATTCAAATGTTATAACATGCATATAATGTACATGATGAACGTATATTATTTGTAAGTTAATAAATTTTGATTTATTTATACTTTGATTCATCGCTATGGGATGCCATTGAGACAATTTTTCATTGTGTGACTGATTCTTTAAAGAAGAGTCTTATAGCAGGACTTTTTATTCCATTTTCTTCTTTTGATTTTCGTTGATTGTTGAATTTCTTGTATTTATTAATTCTTTTTGGTTTTGTAGTTTCTTTGCTTTATTATTGCTCTTCATCTGTGTTTATATATATTACATACTTGTAGTCTATAATCTATATTTCTTGTCCTTTTTGCCTGTTTGTAACTGTGGCTGACGAAGGTTAACACCCGAATCGTCCATTGTTTCCTGTGCACTGTTTATTTGTAAAACTGATTCAGTACCGTTTTATTTGTTTATATATACTTATATTATTTCGTAGGTTGACTGGAAATAGTTAATTCATAAAATTAAAAGCTTTTATTTAATTTATTATTTGTTTTCATGATTATGTTGTTGTCCTTCCAACAACAACAACAAATGCTACCTCCCGAACCCCTTTTACAAAACTGTGACAAGGCATAAAGAAATCAGATTTCGCACGTAACCAGTGTTAAGTCATGTTTTCGCGTGGGAGTTAAGTGTTTGGGATTTTCACGTGCGGGTCTAGTTTTTTTTATAGACACGCTTGTGAGCACATCTAAAGTTATGAGATGGTTAATTATTTGCGTGCCTTTGTGAACTATATTTGAACATAATAGCTCAGCTGGAAATGTTTTATTTTTAAAGAAACAGTTTAATTAAACTCGATGAGTGAATCACGAGGTTGGGGAGACAAACAGGGGAGCTGAGACAAAACAGGTGAGCTGATCTCACATGTCAATCTTTTAGTTCGCGTTTGAGTGAAAATGTACTGAGTTGAAGCGAGAGAAAACTATAATCTCGGTCACTGAGTATTTGGCAGGACTTCGGCACGGATCGATTTTGGCGTGCCGCTAGTGTGTCCATGGTTATTTGGTATGAAGGATAACACATTATAATTTCATGGAAGAGATTCGATATTATTCAAAGTCTTGTTAATAGAGAAACTAAGTATATAAGAACTCGTCACGGTAGAGCTTCCACCGTTATTGAGATGACGGCGGGTAGTGAGTCCAATCAAATTTCTATGGATTATTGTTATCAACGTGCATATATCTGCTATTATGACTTGTGATGATTTGCTGTTTATGCAATTAAATTCCTATGGATTATTGTTATCAACGTGCATAGATCTGCTGTTATAACTTATGATGATTTGCTGTCTATGATATCGATGTCTTTCTGTCGTCAATAAACTGTGAATGATGTGGAAACTTGTTCATCTTACCCGTTGGTCCATTTCATGACCCTAACGTTACTGTTGTGTGGGTTACATCACATTTAAAGAAATCCAAGGGACCCACGATATTCACTCAATTTAAACACCTGTCGGCCACCATCAGTAAGCCCGACATTGCTGACATCAACCTTGTCAGCTGTGCCAGCCAGCAGAACTAAAACACAGCCCCCCAATACATCACTAACAGTGATTGTCTTCGGTTCTTTCTTCTCTCTCTGTTGCGTAGTTCATGATCAAGCTTTCATAGTTCTTCAGTTCAACACGGTTTGTAATTATGTCTTGCCTCTCTAATAATAGACTCGGTTGCTGCTAACTGGGAATGATTTGTAATGTTTACAGAACTACAGATGATCTAACTGGGATAAATGTGTAATTTTACAGACCTACAAACGAGCCAACTGGGACATATTTGTAACGTTCAAAGACCTACAGATGAGCGGACTGGAATATATTTGTAATGCCGACATAGCTATAGACGGGCTACCTGGGATAGATTAGTAATACTGATAGAACTGCACATGGACTGACTGGAGCAGAATTACAAGGCTGCTACATAGGTTTTTAGAGATTATTAATATATATTATAGTGGTATGAGAAGGATTGTTGAAACCTTTACCTAACACATTAAATAGTTTGACAACAAATACGATTTCAAGTGAGCAGAAACTACACATCAAACTACAACTCCGACAACTGACTACAGTTATATAACTAAGCATAGCAAAATAAAGCAGACATTCCACCAAGAACGAATCAAAATCGTAGAACAAGACAGACAGTCTATCATTGACATATCAAATAAAACAACACAGTGAAACAATAAACAATCCAAAGGAATAATTACTTATTGCAATTTTAGATACCATACGTTAAATCATCATTAACAAAGTCATAAATCAGCAGGAGTTAAGGAAGACCACACTATGGGTAGACACAAGAGGAAACGAAAAACACACATGGATCTTCATTTCAGCTAGTAATACTTTTAACGACACGTCGGCACACTAGCAATAATAGATATAGAGGTAAATTCATTACACTTAGAAAATATTAATAAATAAGTATATGGATTGAACAAGCAGAAACACTCAAATAAATCTTACGAAGTGACGGTCAGACAGGCAGCTAGCGGTCCTTCACATAAATAGATCTTTTCATTTCTAATAGAAAAGTCCATCCCCCACATAATTAAACAAAAAAGGACAGAAATAACAGTACAGCAAAATGTAATAAAAATGCGCACAATATACCCCGCTTATAACCGAGATATCACACCTCTTGTCAGGTTTTGACCGGATGTCGAATCTCAGAAATAAGTGAAACAAAAAGAAACAAAAAAAATAACTAAACCATGTGTCATGGAGCAGTCTATCCTTTCTCTTCCAAAATCTTCCACATTCCTTTACTCAGTCCATCCTGTCACTGTTTCACAGTCTTCCCTATGACCCCTTCTTTTTTTTCTCCGAGAACGCTAGTTCAGGTAATGTTTGTATTAAATTTCGTTAAGCAGGCAATTTAGATTCCCCAGGTAGGGTTTTTGCGAAGACGGGAAAGTGTGTGTTTTTCTTGGTGACATCAATTAACCTGTGCCTCACAGACGACCACCTATTTCCGGTCTAACAATGTATTTATCAGAGGAAATGTAACTTTCCTTTACTCTCTTGATGAACACCGTGAAAGCAGCCGAAACTAAAGTTTAACATCTATAAGAGACATTGTACACAACTGTGTGGAAATTCAAGTACATGTTTATGAATATATTGAATATTCAAGTTCGGACTGTATGAAACTGAAGTGATTCTGTGCGATGAGTTATCTCCCACAATTATTTGTTTAATTATTGCTTAATGATACAAGTGTAATTTGCAGAAGAAGTATGCGGTTGATTATGATAAGAAACATATGTTATGCTATTGGATTTAGTTTCTTCCATATCCATTATGTACCCGTATACCATATTATTAATGTTCTTACATGATTTGCTTATAGTATTTTTTTACTGTACATTATTGCTTGCCTTATTAGAACACAACTCTGTTATGAGTTTACATTATGGAAGCTGTTGTTCTTTGCTGAAAGATAATTAAGACTTAATTATTAACTAAAGATACATAAGACCACAAGACACTGTTGATTGTGGAAAATAGTAAGACATATTAAGTGTAGAGGAGAGACACTTGACTGGGAAGGATGAGGACAGAGCCTGTTAGACAATAGTCACTGAGACATCTTTTACATACAGTGTACTGGACAGTCAAAGTCTTCAGTGGTAAGTGTGCCTTTGCTCTGAGACCAAAAGTCTGTGGGGAGGTACTTAATACATGTAAAATGTCTTTAGGCAAGAGATTAATGGTCCCCTTACTTTTTCTCCAGTGCAGAGTGTCAGTAACATAGGACCTGGCTTCGACCTACCTCAATTTTAAATTAATATGAAATAAATATAAACGTATGTTATCAGGCACTCGCAGGAAATAAAGAAGTAGAACACCAGACAACAGAAAAACAACAGACATGAGTGGCTTACCCAGGATTTGAACACTGGACCTTCCGTGCGACAACCCCGCCTAGCCATGCAAGCGAATCACACTATCCGCTCTGCCATCTACGCATCATCAAAAAATGATGTTTCAATGGCAGGTCAATAGTGCGAACCACAATACACGACACCAGAAGTCCTCCATGGGCAGTTCAGCCTATTAATGACGCAATCACTTCTGTTGTATTTCTATCAAGCAGTATAGGCCGAATCCAACAAGACCCTTAGGACCTTAATACTGTGTCCAGTAAATAATAGTAGACTAGAACAGTGAGAACAGAATAGTGGGTAGGTTTGGTATTGTACAAACATTTATTACAAATAAGGGAGGGAAACCTGAGGCCTGTAAACAGTAAATTAATATGAAATAAATATAAAGGTATGTTATCAGGCACTCGCAGGAAATAAAGAAGTAGAACACCAGACAACAGAAAAACAACAGACATGAGTGGCTTACCCAGGATTTGAACACTGGACCTTCCGTGCGACAATCCCGCCTAGCCATGCAAGCGAATCACACTATCCGCTCTGCCATCTACGCATCATCAAAAAATGATGTTTCAATGGCAGGTCAATAGTGCGAACCACAATACACGACACCAGAAGTCCTCCATGGGCAGTTCAGCCTATTAATGACGCAATCACTTCTGTTGTATTTCTATCAAGCAGTATAGGCCGAATCCAACAAGACCCTTAGGACCTTAATACTGTGTCCAGTAAATGATAGTAGACTAGAACAGTGAGAATAATATTTACTGGACACAGTATTAAGGTCCTAAGGGTCTTGTTGGATTCGGGCCACTCATGTCTGTTGTTTTTCTGTTGTCTGGTGTTCTACTTCTTTATTTCCTGCGAGTGCCTGATAACATACCTTTATATTTATTTCATATTAATTTACTGTTTACAGGCCTCAGGTTTCCCTCCCTTATTTGTAATAAATGTTGCTACCTCAATTTTGCTGAGCCCAAAAATCAAGAAGGGACAGGGACTGAATCTTCACCTCTGCGTGTGAACCAGACATCCTTGAAGACACTAGTGCCACACAGGGCAGTCAGTCACCACCACGTGCCCTCATCAAGAAGTCACAGCAGAGTGTCCTCTCTGCCTACATCCTACACTACGATAAGTATAATAAAGAGAAAGAAGATCACCACACATACCCACCAAACGCTCAGACTTAGTCAGTGAAGAAAATAAGGCACCCCACTGGGACCTAGATTCCTTTTTTTCAGATTTAAACGTGATTCTTTTCCATATTTCTTTTTCATCAGATGTAAAAGTAACCTCTGTAAATGTGATTCCCTTAATAAATAGCATATTGTTTATTTACTTACTACACGTCTGAGTAAATTTGATAAAATATCATAAGCCTGTCCAGAGCTCTCTTTTTGTGATTACTTCCCTTTCTTGTTTACTGTCCTCTTTATTGTCGAAGTGTCAACATCGTGTGGTGTATGTTAGTTGTGGAACAAACGTCACGTGGGAGAACAACTTATCTGATACTCTTACATGGTATTTAATTATCCTTGATTCCAGACAGTTAACCTCTTGGTTTCATAACAAATAACATCACAATTACAGTATTGCAAGAAAATCAATCTATATTCTTACTGTTATCCAGAGCAGTTGACCTATGTCGACTTTGCTCTTTCCCTACGCGTGACAAGTGAGGGGCTCGCCTCGAGATTTAAGTATCCTAGCGCACAGTAGCTCTCGCTTGCGATACGAATAGCACAGAGTTGAAGCATAAACCATTGCCTTTGAAAAAAAAAATTATTGCTTTTCTTCACCTTCTAGAGTAAGAATCTTTTTCTAACCCCTAGACTTTATCGTTGTAGCATCTGGACAGGATATTAAGAATTATTTGAAGCTAGTAGTGTGGTGGTTTTTCTTTTTCAAATAACTGTCTAAGAAGTTAATTTTAGTTAAGGGGTGAGTGAGTGTGTAGAGTTAATGTGCTATTAGTCATATTCTATTCACTAGACTAACAGTATTGCTTTGGTAAAAATTGTTCTTGTATATTGGGAGATAATTTACCCACAAGATTTATTCAGCACAAACAATGGCTGAATTAGCCAAAGTAAGATCTAGTTTAATGGAATTCGCTAAGGACATGGGGATGGTAGGTAATGAGTTAACGAGTTTCATTAGCACCGAAATCGACAAACATCTTGACAGAGAAGAGAGATTAGAAAAGAAGCGAGCAGAGAGAGAAGCACAGGAGAGGAGAGAAATTCGACAAGCAGAGGAGAGAGAAAAAGAAAGGCAGCATGAAACTAGATTAAAGGAATTAGACGTAGAAGCTAGAAGAGTTGTAGTAGAGGCTAGTCCCAGTACATTAGAATCTTCTGGTGCCTCTCCTTCAGCAGATGGTAACACAATTACCAGTCATGTTACAGGAACAAATGCTATGTCATTTCCTTTAGAAATTTTCTCCAACAGCGCCGAGAAAATCGACACGTACCTTGATAGATTTGAACGATTTGCCGCGTCGTATGGTCTAGACAAAGATAAATGGGCGCTCAAACTCTCACAAGGATTACGTGGAACAGCATATGAGGTGTACATGAAGTTGCCGATTACTGAGCATAATAAATATGATACTCTAAAGAAGGCCATTATACAAAGATTTGAACTTAATTCAGAAGCTTACAGGAAACTGTTTCGTCGGGCCAGAAGAGACATAGGGGAAACGTTTGCACAGTTCGCAGCTCACCTAGAATCCTATCTGCAAAAATGGCGCACGTTAGGAAACTTTCCTGAGTCTCTGGAAGGGCTTCAGGAAATGACTATCATGGAACAACACAAGGACACAATGACACCAGATATGACAAGGTTCCTAGCAGAGCATGGGTCCGAAAACCTTGAGTCTTTACTCACTCTGGCTGAAAGGTTTCAGAGAGCTTTGGCAGAAGCTCAGTCAATAAGACGGAAATATACTGATATGCCTGCAAAAGCATCTACATACCCCTGTTCCGACAATCAGCCTAAATCTAGTTGATTTTCCCATAAAGCACAGAACACATCACAAACTTATAATAGGATAAAACAGGAGAGGACCTCTACTAACCAGGAGACGGAGAGGAAGGGGTGTAAGGTGTGTAAGACGAACACACACCACACCCAAGAATGTAAAGTTAAACCCGCTCCTCAACATGCTGCATTTATACAGACAAAATTGCCAAAGAAGAATCCAATTAGTCAACCGAATAGCCTCAATCAAGCGTCCGTTACCGACACTGAAGGTAAATGGACAGCACGTATTATGCCTCTATGAAACGGGACTGGAATTTTATGAAGTTGTCGCTTCATCTCTGGTAGACCCTGGGCAGGTAACACCAGACACTGTGGAACTTCGTGGAGCCACAAAAGGTGACAAAACAATGACTCTGCAAATAGCAAATATCCAGGTGAAATCCCGCTTTGTGTCAGGACAGATCAGAGCAGCAGTCATGGATGACCCAATCTATGACCGTGATCTTGGGTTGTAGATACGTTTTCCTAGGTGAACCAAAAGAACCTCTTGTTATTGCGGCAGTGACAACGAGAAGTAAAGCTGTGAGTGAACAGGAGCCAGCACCTGTGCAGAATCCCCTCCCTCAGGAGTTAAAGAATGCTCAAACACAGGATACAACTCTGGCTTCCTGCTTCAAGAAATTGCCATTTGCCAATACTTCCCTGCAGAAAGGAAACTTTTATATGAAATTGGGATTAATATATCGTAGATCAGGAAACATAAGACTAGAACATGGGCAACTAGTCGTTCCATCTACGTACAGGAACCAAATCTTGGAGATGGGTCATTCCCTTCCATTCAGCGGTCACATGGGTCAAAATGCCACCATGCAACGCATATCAGCCCATTACTATTGGCCTGGGATGAATGCAGATATCATCCGATTTGTTAAGTCATGTGCACAGTGCCAAAGAGTGGCACCTAAACATTGGACATCCCCAGCGACGTTAAGAGAGATGCCAATAATAGGAACTCCCTTCGAGAGAGTAGCTGTGGATATCATAGGACCTCTTGTGAGAACTAAAAGGAGGAACCGCTGCATTTTAACACTAGTCGACACATGTACAATGTGGGGTGAAGCCATTGCACTACCCTCATCGGACTCAGTGCATGTAGCAGAAGCATTAGTGAATATATTCACCAGGCTAGGTTTTCCTCGACAAATACTTACAGATAATGGGTCTCAGTTCAAGGGAAAGTTAGCAGAAGAGGTTTTCCGAGTATTTCGTACACAGCATATTCACACCTCGCCCTATCATCCTCAGTCCAATGGACAAGTTGAGAGGTTCAATGGAACTCTCATCACTACGTTGCGCAAATTGGCTTAGGAAAAACCAGAAACCTGGGATTTGTTTCTGCCTGCAGCGCTATTTGCCTACCGAGAAATGCCACACGCTTCGACTGGTCTCTCTCCCGCCACCTTATTGTTCGGGCGTCCAATCAAAGGACCGCTTGAAGCTCTTCTTCGAGCTATGACAGATGAAAGTGCAGACGACAGTATTGTTACGGCATCAAAATATGTCAAAGTACTCAAGGATCGCATAAAGGTTGGTTGGGAGATGGCATCAACAAACTTGCGACGAGCGCGTAGTAAGTATGCCAAGCATTACAACAAATCAGCCAAGGACTGGGAATTGCGTATTGGTGTCGCGAGAGGTTCCTTAATTTATGAAGAATAAGACAACAAGGTGTATCAGGTGATACTAGGATAGTTGCCAGAGAAGAGTCTGATCTTAAAAGAAATACCCCATTCTCAGAAAAGAGCGATGGTGTATAGAGTTCATAGGTATAAAGTCAGGCTGTAAAGAATTTCTGGCCGAGATAGTAATATTCAGTACCAGACTTCTATGGTGCCACTCTCAGAGTTATATCTATGGGCTGTTATAGTATCTAGGGGATTTAATTAAATTCAAAGTAATTCAAAGCTGACATAAAGTAATAAAACAGTGCACTACAATTTTCTTAATTTTATTTATGTACAGTCATCTGTTTAGTTTTGTTTGTGTAAACACAAACTCTAAAAATAAAAACACACTGATGATGTTGCATGTATCTACACCAAATAAAAGTCAATCACTACAAATAAAGTCTTTTCCTAGTTGTTAAGGCTCCCTTGTTATGAAAAGTCTTAGTGCAACTAATCCTCTGGAACCAATGTTAATGATGGTACTTGAATTTATCTTCATTATTAGGGGAGTAGCCTAGATATTGACAACTGTCATAATGACTTCACTGTTACTGATATCACTTGACTTCACAATATTTCTAGGTTATGTAGCTTTTGAAAATGTCACACTGACTACAATGTTACTGAGATCACTGGAGTTCAAAATATTTCTTTGTTAAGTAGCTTTTGAAAACTCACTCTGACTAAAGTCTATATTGCTTCCAGACTAATTTAATCATCACTGTTTTCATCCCTACTACTATAACCGGGTGTGGTACGCCAATGCTCTGCGAGTCAGTCTTGTCTTATAGGACTTAACTTCTTCGCTTCCGCCTTTTCCTTGAAGCCAGAATATAAGATGGAGAAGCCCAACACTGAGGGTTCCCACTCTTCCAACTGATGTAGGTACAGGGTGCTTGTTCAAATCTTACACCGCTAGGTACAACACCAATGTTCTTCTCTGCTAACAAGATGAGTGACAGGATACCTCTGACCCACAATCTCAGATTCAACAGGCTTTTAATAAACCCACGCAGTCTGCTTCACTGGCAAATGGCGAAGGAGCTGGGGTAGAATCTGATTCTGTCCTCTGACGAATTTGGTTCTGGCGGTTCAAGAGAAATCTCCCAGATTTGTTTCCCTTTTTATTACAGGTAGCGGACAATCGGAAGACAAGCGATTCTATTGGCTGGCTAGGTCAGTTTTTGTTTACCAAAATTTCAGTAAAACAACCACTTTCTGCCCGATCTGTCGATCTGACAAAACTCCGATAATTTATTCTTCCAGTGTTTCCCAACCGATTCCTTCCATTCAGGTCTTGTTTAAACCGGCCAATTGGGCGCTACCATTTAAACAAGCTAACCTTTTTCTGCCTCCCTTATAGTGTTTGCAATCACAGTTGAACCCGGGGAAACCAGCCTTCGCTCCAAGTTATTACTGCATGTAATCACTCATAACTCCGGTGTCCATGCTTCAAAAACTTAAATCCATGTATCAAATGAAAGTTTAAGATTCCTGTTATTTTACTGTGCTCACTGTTCCGAGGGACATACCCTATCCTTTGGCCTGAAGTCACAAGTACACATTCACGTTTACACAGATTCCCTCTAGCAATCCTGCAGTCTACGGTTCCTGAGACCGGGTTTCAGCTCATGCAGCGATTGGTCAAAAACATTTGTTGACATATTTCGATATAGGTAGGCAAGGTAGGCTCTCGTTAATTGCCCTTAGATATTGGTTTAGGACTACGCTACAATTGGAGAGAAAGTACTTTTGTTGTTGCCCACTGGCAACAATAAACTTCAAATCGGTTGGCAGGGACCATTTGAGGTGGTACAGAAGATTTCTCTTACTAATTACAAAATCTCCAAGAAGGGGAAACATAAGATTTATCATGTAAATCTTCTTAAAAAATATATAGAATGCCCAAACCCTGAACCAGCTCATCTTATGATCCTAGCAGTTGCCACAGAAGTGGATAATGAAGACAAAATATATGTTGAGTATCCGCTTCGTCCACAAGAATCGCACATGGATGTGAAAATAAGCTCAACTTTAGGGAGCGCAGAAGGTGAACAAGTCAAACAACTTTTAGAAAAAACACACAGAAGTGCTCACAGATAGGCCGGGTCTGAAAAATCTCGTCGAGTTTGAGATGAAAGTGACAGATCCAACTCCTGTCAGGGTGAAAACATACCCAATACCGTATGCAAAAGCAAGTGCATTGCATGAGGAAATTGAGCAACTACTAAACGCCAACATAATATCCAAATCCGAATCCCCCTATAGTGCGAGTGTTGTGCTCCTCCAAAAGCTAGCGGAGAAGCTCGTCTCTGCATCACCTATAGACGACTTAATGCTGTGACAGAGTTTCAACCAGAACCCTTACCTGACCCCCAATGGACTCTTCACCAAATTAAGTAAGGCCAAATTCTTCACAAAAATTGACCTGAGCAAGGGTTATTATCAAATCCCGGTCAAGAAAGAAATTAGGTCGTTGCTTGCTTGCAGTATTTCTGAAGGACATTATCAGTTTAATGTTCTGCCATTTGGGTTGAGCAATGCTCCGGGTATCTTCACCAGAATGATGAGGAAATTACTCACCCCATTGCAAAATAATGCAATCCACAACTTTATGGATGGCATTTTAATAGCAACGAACACTTTCGAGGAACATTTGGAAGCCCTCGCCCAGCTCCTCCAGCGACTGAAAGAGATGGGACTTACGGGGCAACCCAGTAAATGTTTAATTGGTTTCAAGGAGTGAGAATTTCTGGGACACACGATCACTCATGGCTGTATGGGGCCTGTGGATAAAAACGTTGAAAAAATAAAACAAGCACCACGTCCTATTACCAAGAAAGACACCCGTTCATTTCTGTCCCTTTGTGCCTATTACCAGCGCTTTATTCGGGGTTTTAACGCACTGACTGCCCCGCTGACGGAGCTGACCAGAAAAGGCCAGTCAGAGAAAGTAGTTTGGACTCCGGATTGTGAAGCAGCGTATGCTACACTTAAACACAAGCTGACATCACGACCTATACTGAGACTACCGGACCTAGCAAAGCCGTTTGTGCTGCGTGTAGACGCATGTAACATTGGAATTGGGTCTTCACTGATGCAGATAAATGATGACAAACCTGACTTGTTGTTTCCTGTAGCCAATGCCAGTCGTAGGTTAAACTCAGCAGAGAGGAATTATTCAACAATTGAAAAGGAGTGTCTTGCATTAGTATGGGCTGTACAAAAACATCAGCCATATCTCTATGGAGTACAATTTACAGTACAAAGTGACCATGCCCCACTTATGTTTCTAGCGGGGTCAAAGAAACTAAATGCACGACTCATGCGTTGGGCTTTACTACTCCAACCCTATTCCTTCAAGGTGGAATACATCCCAGGGAAGATCAATGTGGGTGCAGATTTTCTGAGCAGGCATACGCTGGCAGAATTAGACACAATCGAAGAAACACCATCGGACTCAGCATCGCTGTCCGAGAGGATCGTAGAAGTAAATGACGAGTGTGAAGATTAGACGTGAAGTTAGAATCTATAGGCAGTGAAATGCAAACAGAAAGTTAGACTCGCATTGTTAGTCTGACAACTAACTTAAATGAGCGGGCTATCTGTCATGGAGCAGTCTATCCTTTCTCTTCCAAAATCTTCCACATTCCTTTACTCAGTCCATCCTGTCACTGTTTCACAGTCTTCCCTATGGCCCCCTTCTTTTTTTTCTCCGAGAACGCTAGTTCAGGTAATGTTTGTATTAAATTTCGTTAAGCAGGCAATTTAGATTCCCCAGGTAGGGTTTTTGCGAAGACGGGAAAGTGTGTGTTTTTCTTGGTGACATCAATTAACCTGTGCCTCACAGACGACCACCTATTTCCGGTCTAACAATGTATTTATCAGAGGAAATGTAACTTTCCTTTACTCTCTTGATGAACACCGTGAAAGCAGCCGAAACTAAAGTTTAACATCTATAAGAGACATTGTACACAACTGTGTGGAAATTCAAGTACATGTTTATGAATATATTGAATATTCAAGTTCGGACTGTATGAAACTGAAGTGATTCTGTGCGATGAGTTATCTCCCACAATTATTTGTTTAATTATTGCTTAATGATACAAGTGTAATTTGCAGAAGAAGTATGCGGTTGATTATGATAAGAAACATATGTTATGCTATTGGATTCAGTTTCTTCCATATCCATTATGTACCTGTATGACATAATATTAATTTTCTTATATGATTTGCTTATAGTATTTTTTTACTGTACATTATTGCTTGCCTTATTAGAACACAACTCTGTTATGAGTATACATTATGAAAGCTGTTGTTCTTTGCTGAAATATAATTAAGACTTAATTATTAACTAAAGATACACCAGACTACAAGACACTGTTGATTGTGGAAAATAGTAAGACATATTAAGTGTATAGGAGAGACACTTGACTGGGAAGGATGAGGACAGAGCCTGTTAGACAATAGTCACTGAGACATCTTTTACATACAGTGTACTGGACAGTCAAAGTCTTCAGTGGTAAGTGTGCCTATGCTCTGAGACCAAAAGTCTGTGGGGAGGAACTTAATACATGTAAAATCTCTTTAGGCAAGAGATTAATGGTCCCCTTACTTTTTCTCCAGTGCAGAGTGTCAGTAACATAGGACCTGGCTTCGACCTACCTCAATTTTGCTGAGCCCAAAAATCAAGAAGGGACAGGGACTGAATCTTCACCTCTGAGTGTGAACCAGACATCCTTGAAGACACTAGTGCCACACAGGGCAGTCAGTCACCACCACGTGCCCTCATCAAGAAGTCACAGCAGAGTGTCCTCTCTGCCTACATCCTACAAGAACTTTACGATAAGCATAATAAAGAGAAAGAAGATCACCACACATACCCCCCAAACGCTCAGACTTAGTCAGTGAAGAAAATAAGGCACCCCACTGGGACCTAGATTCCTTTTTTTCAGATGTAAAAATAACCTCTGTAAATGTGATTCCCTTAATAAATAGCATATTGTTTATTTACTTACTACACGTCTGAGTCAATTTGATAAAATATCATAAGCCTGTCCAGAGCTCTCTTTTTGTGATTACTTCCCTTTCTTGTTTACTGTCCTCTTTATTGTCGAAGTGTCAACATCGTGTGGTGTATGTTAGTTGTGGAACAAACGTCACGTGGGAGAACAACTTGTCTGATACTCTTACATGGTATTTAATTACCCTTGATTCCAGACAGTTAACCTCTTGGTTTCATAACAAATAACATCACTATTACAGTATTGCAAGAAAATCAATCTATATTCTTACTGTTATCCGGAGCAGTTGACCTATGTCGACCTTGCTCTCTCCCTACGCGTGACACCATGTGATACTTTAAGCAGCAGAGACAGAGAAGTTAGGGGAAAGCATCCTATTTACTTTCAAAGGGACACAATTTACTTATTAACAAAAATCAAAATAAATAACATATTTTCATTATTTTTTTTAATTTTATGAATTTTTTTAGACAAAATTATAAAAGGCATAATCAATTTACTTATTTTTATTAGTACGTTTTTTATATTGTTAAAATGTTATTGTGTGTTTTATGTTTAGAGTTAAAAGACTTTAAATAATTTGGAGTTTGATGCACATGTTAAATTAGTGAACACTTATATGCTCAGCCACTTTCAATAATAATTAAGTATGTGTATCACGCGTTACACTTGCCGAAAAAAAACGCTGTGAAACCCAACGCTCTAATATCTGGCCTTTGGCTAGGATCATGTGTCTAGACACAGGGACCGGTACAGTGACATTCATGTGTCATTAGGTCTCTTGTGTGAGAAGACAGAAGATAACTACAGTGACACAGTTTGTCATTGGGTCTTCTTGTGTTAGGACATGTGGTTTTGACCAGGGCCGGGTTTGGGCGGGGCTAATGCGACCTCAAGCGAGGAAAAAAAAAAAAAAAGACATTCATGTGTCATTAGGTCCCTTGTGTGAGAACACAGAGGATCACTACAGTGACACAGTTTGTCATTGGGTCTTCTAGTGTTGGGACATGTGGTCTTGACTGGGGCCGGGTTTGGGCGGGTACCAATGCGACCTCATGCGAGGAAAAAATATGCGACCTCATGCGAGGAAAAAAAAAAGAAACCCAAAGCCCTAATATCTGGCCTTTAGCTGGGATCATGTGTCTAGATACAGGGACCGGTACAGTGACATTCATGTGTCATTAGGTCCTTTGTGTGAGAACACAGAAGATCACTACGGTGACACATATTGTCATTAGGTCTTCTTGTGTTGGGACATGTGGTCTTGACCAGAGCCGGGTTTTGGGTGGGTGCCAATGCGACCTCATGCGAGGAAAAAATATGCGACCTCATGCGAGGAAAAAAAAGTCTAGACACAGGGACTGGTAGAGTGACATTCATGTGTCATTAGGTCCCTTTGTGACGAAAGTACTGAGATTCTGTCTTTCAAATGGCCCCTGTCTTTTTCTCCTTGCATTTTGTTCACTATTTCTAGGAGGGATTACAGGAAATCCTTCACCATGTTTCTTCTCCTTCTATTATTTACATTTTTCAGAGTGAAATCACGATGGAGTTTTATCTCATCTGCTTTATGTTTCTTCATTATATGTTTAGAGCTGGTGTATAGGGAATTGTTGCAGTGTTATTCTAGAGGGAAGATTATAGAGCCTAGATCAGATTGGTACCAGTTTTAGTCCTTTTAAAGATTTGAGTGCCCATAGACGCATTTTTCGGGATTTTATATATATATATATTTCGGCCATTTTGCTTCAATTGGCAGTAGAGGGCAGAGCTTAATCCCGTTTCTTTGTCTAGCAGTAACCGGTTGCATCAGAATTATTTACGATGATTGATTGGCCGAGAGCTAACGGCGTTTGAAATCATTGGGGGAGACTCAAAGCCACGCATATGACGTCAAGAGGTCACCGTGCTGTTATATGATTATAAAAGGCCTGTAATTCATAGCCTCGGTCTCTAAATGTAATTGCCAGCTGCGTAACAGAAACAAGTCGGTTCGCGTTCAGTGGGAATTCGAATTTGGTAAGCATAAATTTTGCGTGATACTTTATTTAATTTTTCTAGTTCTAGGCCGATCAGTTAAGTTTCTTTGGGCAGTTTAAGTTTAATGTTAATTCTTAAAGCCAGAGCCATCAAATACGATCTTAGTGATAGACTTGAGAAACTTTATAGGTCCATTTATTTCCTTGTTGAAGGAATAGCTGTATGGTTTAAAAGTTGAGATATCACCGCTTTGTATTATTTCAAAGTAGGTCGGGAGAGAAACCCGCATCTGCGAATTATATTTAATTGCAGAATGGCGGGCGCGTGTGTAATTGTGATTTTATTAAGAATGTAATGCTGCTAGTTATTTATATATAGTTACACATCGATCTGTGGACGGGAGTGAAAGAGGTGTAAATTTGTGAGCACGTGGGTACGCTGGTTACTGAATATTTATTTGAGACGATGTTCAGAGGGGTGAGGGGGAGAGAAGCACGTGGTCGTAAGAATTGTAAACACGTGTTGGTAACTATCGTTTGTAATGGGTTTACCTGGGGTTATGTATAACTTCTAAGCAGTATTTATATGCTAGCATCTAACAGGGTTATACGTTATTGATTATGTATTGTGGTTCTGAGTATTCAGAAGACGGAGATGTAATTTTTTTAAGAGAGTAATATTTGTTATATCATTTTGATGTGATTTAAAATTATTGACGGGAATTTTAGGAATTCCTAGTGAGGTCTAGTGTATTTGTGTGGTAAACATTACTGCATTAGTGTCAGCGTAAGAAGTGGGCCAAAGTATTTTTGCACAGGTAGATAGGCCTCAGTAGAATACTGTTGGTATTGTAACCAGTCATGCAGAACCCTAGGTCTGCGTGTTGTATTATCGGGGTCGGTAATGTTTACTTTGGGCTCAGGTAGAGAAGGGAGCTGAGTGGGAGAGAGGGCTGTGTTGGCCTGATTATGGTTGTATGGATGTGCATAACGGGAACAGACAGTAGGGGAGTTGTTTGTTATTAGAAATGTATTACTGTGTGTTTAGCTGTTGCATTTTTTTCTGTCTAAAACAGCAGGTATCGTGGCGCAGTGGGAGGAGCGAAGGTTGCAAATAACCTTCCCCACGGCAAGATTTTGCATCTCAATCAGAGAAGGGTTAGAGACTTCGCCAGAAGCAGAAAAAGAATAAAAAAAATACGTTTTCCCAAGGCAGGGAAGATATTCTCCATTGACAAGGGATTTTGGTGGAAAAATCCGGAGCTCTGATGCTCAATCTTCATACACTTGCAACTCGGCAGGTTGCCAGCGTGGGTGTAATTTATTTCGATTCGTCCCGGCCATAATAAAGCCGAAGGCCTGAACCCAGAGTCGGGAGCGGGCAGGTAAAACCAGTGGTAGCAGAAAAACCCAGCTAACTAGCCAAGAACCAAGCGTTTAACCCGAGTCATCAATTCCTGAATATGTGGAGAGAGAAAAGGTAAAAAATACTCTCTACAGATGTTAGAGCAGAGAACAGCTGCTGAAGTGTAGTCTACAGGTAGTAGACCAGAAAGACAGAACTGAGACATAGTTTTGTGTAAATCATAACCGAGGACAGCTGTTGAAGTGTAGAGGTGTGGTTAGCTGTGCAAGAGAATTCAGGAGAGGCGTGGTAGAAACGAAGTCTGCGCAGTGATTGTGTAGAAAATTCGTGGTAGTTCCAGAGGACTGTGAACTTAGCAGTAACATTAGAGTTTAGCATAGCTAGTTTGGAGTGGAAGCTCGACATCCGAGACCCCACCAAGTGCAGTGTGGTTTATTTCATTTAATCTTACCTTCTTTCTCCATACAGGTGAACCTTGTGGGTGAAGGGTTGGGTTTGATGATACCTCATTTGTAATTTTTTTCCTGAATTGGTTTTTTTTCAGGATTTCTTGCACTGCATTTTTATATATTTGACATGTATTTGAGTTTTGTTTATAGGTGTAAATAAAACTTGTACCTTTAGAGTCTGGATCAGTCATTTCATTTACGTACAGTAGCTATCTGTTGTCTGTATCGTGGTGTATGTGAATCTGAATTAAACCTTATCCCCTTAGGGTAGTTAGAGGTGGTCGAGGCCATAGCAATTTAGACGTCCGAAGTGGCGAGGAAGAGTTAACTTCGGTTCTCAACCTCGGAGCCAATGGTCTCACTTTCACATTTGCACTGTCATTTTCATCTGAATCTATCATTTCAGTCTTTCTTCTCACTAATGTCGCGTCACTATATGTAGACAGTTTTTAGTCTTAAATCCATTTCGTGACAAAGTGGGGGCTCGTCCGGGATCATTCTGTTGAGATCAATTCTGTGATCTATACTCATAGATGGTCTCTGTAGGAAGTTCTGAAAAATAGATTTCTTAAATATCCCCTAGACTTGAGCTATTTTAAGACTGATCCAGCTATAAAGTTTTTCCACAGGTTGCAGTCAGTTTAGATGGTAGTTGTAATAAGGTTGTTTATGACTTAGAGGTAATTGATGGCTAATTGAATTTTTTTTTCTTAACAGGAAAGTAAATTCGGGTTTTGGATAGCTGGATAACTATAACTTTTTTTCAGGTAGTTAGTAGTCAGACTTGGTGCTAGTCTGAGTGCGGGTTTTTGCGACAGCATTTTTCCTAGCAGGTGAAAGGTAGTTCCTTCCTTTTGTTTTTCTTTCTGTCAGTTTCTGTATTCTTGAGGTTACCGCAGTTCGCAAGTAAGATGGCAGATACGGCCAAGTTACGAGCTGCCTGGCGTGAGGCGGCTCAGGACATGGGTATGGACAAAGAGGAAACTAAGGCCTACATGTTGAGGGAGAAGGATAGGCACGACCAGCTAGAGAAAGAGGAGAGAAAGGCCGAGATGGAACTTCGGAAAAGGGAAGTAGAGAAAGAGGAGAGAAAGGCCTAGATGGAACTTCGGAAAATGGAAGCATAGGAGAAGGCCGCAGAGAGGGAAGCACAGGTGAAGGCAGCAGAGAGACAGCATGAACTTGCGTTTCGTTCTCTGGAACTGCAACATAGATCTTTGGAGGGCAGTTCGGCTAACGGAGATTCCCCCGGAGCAGTGGCAGCAGACACCGCAGGAAACGGAGGGCCCCGGATGGCAGCAATGAATTTTCCGATGGACTCTTTTTCTAACGGAAATGAGAAAATTGAGGTATTTTTGGAAAAATTCGAAAGAATGGCAAAGGCATACAGTTGGAGGATAGTCTTTGGTGTCTCAAATTATCTCAGTCGCTGAAAAACCAGGCTTACGACGTCTATAGCAAGATGCTAGTAGATGAACAAAATAACTTTGAGGCACTGCGGAACGCCCTGTTACAGCGATTCCAATGGACTCCTCAGAAGTGCCAAACAATGTTTTGGGAAAGTCGTCTGGAAAAAGGAGAAAGTTTTCCCCAGTTCGCAGAGAGGCTGAGGAATTACCTCACTCGCTGGAGGGAGTTGTCGGGTTTGGCTAAATCATTTGAAGGACTCGAAGAGCTCATCATGTGTGAACAGATAAAGGCAAACATGTCTCCAGACTTAAGGAAGTACCTGGCGGAGCAGAGCGCCCAGCAACTGGACCAGATAATTCTATTTGCAGAAAGGTTCCAGACGGCACAGGCCGAAGTACTGGGCCTGAAAAGAAAACACACTGACCTGCCAGCCCCAGACAAAGGAGCATCTTCATCGCATTCGCCTTCCTCTTCAGCTCACCAGCAGCAAGGGCCGTCTCGCAAGGAGCCCCCTCCCAGTCATAACCTGCTCTCCCAGCCGCCTAACAGAACATAGGGGCCGACTTCTCATGAACCCGTCAGGAACCGGGGAGATAATGAGAGATATTGTAGGTTCTGTCGGACTACCTCTCATTTGACAACACGGTGCCCAAACAAACAACCCGCTCATCAGGTGGCTTGTTTAAGGCCTGTGAGGGTGAAACAAGGGAAGAAGTGGAAACCCTTCCAGTCAGAGAAGTTGTTCTCCAACAGTGGACCAGCCGAAGTGAACGGGACTGAGACTACATGCTTATTTGACAGCGGGCTTACATACCCCAACATAGTCGCCCGACATCTGGTGAAGCCCTGGCAGATGACTAAGGAAAAGGTCAATATTGGTGGAGTTTTAAAGAAAGGGACCTCACAGTGCTTTCCGGTAGCCAATATTAAAGTGAAGTGTCAGTTTGTGTCTGGCACAATCAAGGCAGCTGTGATGGCACAGCCAGCCTATGACTTCATTCTCGGCAACCCATATTTAGTTTTGGGGAACCCGCCCACACCGATCCTTGCTGATGCAAGGGGGCCTATTGCAGGCCAGATAAGTGAAAAAGGAGAACCCCAAATTCACGGAGCCCCGAGCGAGCTCGAACAGCCATGTCGTGCTAAGGAGAGGTTAGAAGCCTCTCAGGACAGTGGTATGTTATATGCAGAGGCGAATTTGTCGGTCGACCCTGTGCAGCCTAACGGACAAACAGTGATGATGCCTCTGATTCAGGAAGTACACTCTTTGTTGTCGGGAATTAGGCCCCCGATGGTATTAGCTCCTTCAAGTGAGGGACATACTGACAAGAGCGGTATTACATATGTCAACGACCAGCGCCATCTTCATAGGGCACAAGATAGCGGTCTGAGCGAACATATAGTTCCAACCAGCCCTGGAGCCCCATCCGACCAGCACTTTACTCAGACGGAAGAGGACAGTGATCTGAGTATCCGTTTACCTATAAACGTATTTCGTTTACAGGAAACGACTCTTTTAACGAGGAGCCTGAAAAATTGGCTATATTTTCCAATTCATTTCAAGGAAAATTGGAGCAAGTCACTGAAAGCTTTGTTTCAGATACTCCGCGATCTAACGGGATCTTAAACCGTCCAGTGTCACTGCAGGACACATTCCAACCGACGCCAGTAACTCTCGACGGGGAGGGCAAGGTTGAGAATTTTCTTAGAACCAGAGTTTTAGACGGAGGACTCTCTGGGACTACACGGGCATCTCACAAACCTTCCAGGCCAGGAATTAGTGAGGGAAACTGCCTTATAACTTCGCATGGAGCTATATTGGAGAGCTCTGTCCCGCTTTATATTGGTAGGGGAAGAGCGAGTCCAGAACCACTGCCAGGGGCAGATATTACCTACCTTTCTCCAAAGGTAGAAGCTATTGAGATCAGTGAGGATTCAATAGAAACCCAGCAAGAAATCGGAGGCTCTAAACCAGAGGAACCCGAGACGTTGCATCGTTCTCGCACGGTACCAGCGGTCACAAACCCGATGACGCGCAGCGAGGAAGTCGCCATCGCCAGGCCGCCACAGCGCCCGCCGGTCACATCAGCTGACCAGGACAGCCTTTTGACGATCATAGCAAGGGAAAGTTCAGACCCGCCATTAGACGGTACAGGTCCGAAGAGACATCAACTCTCCCAACGGAGCATAAGAGCTTGTTCAAGGAGAGGAAGAAGGAGGAAACGCAAAAGAAGGAAAGTCGAAGAGCACTGAATAGGAAGGAGAACGGACAGACAGCCGTAGACAGAGTTAAGGGCCAGTGTGAAACTCAGATTTCAGTAATGAGATCGTTGCTCAATCTTCGAGGGTGGGAGTGATGTGACGAAAGTACTGAGATTCTGTCTTTCAAATGGCCCCTGTCTTTTTCTCCTTGCATTTTGTTCACTATTTCTAGGAGGGATTACAGGAAATCCTTCCCCATGTTTCTTCTCCTTCTATTATTTACGTTTTTCAGAGTGAGATCACGATGGAGTTTTATCTCATCTGCTTTATGTTTCTTCTTTATGTGTTTAGAGCTGGTGTATTGTTGCAATGTTATTCTAGAGGGAAGATTATAGAGCCTAGATCAGATTGGTACCAGTTTTAGTCCTTTTAAAGATTTTAGTGGCCATAGACGCATTTTTCGGGATTTTATATATATATATATATATTTCGGCCATTTTGCTTCAATTGGCAGTAGAGGGCAGAGCTTAATCCCGTTTCTTTGTCTAGCAGTAACCGGTTGCATCAGAATTATTTACGATGATTGATTGGCCGAGAGCTAACGGCGTTTGAAATCATTGGGGGAGACTCAAAGCCACGCATATGACGTCAAGAGGTCACCGTGCTGTTATATGATTATAAAAGGCCTGTAATTCATAGCCTCGGTCTCTAAATGTAATTGCCAGCTCCGTAACAGAAACAAGTCGGTTCGCGTTCAGTGGGAATTCGAATTTGGTAAGCATAAATTTTGCGTGATACTTTATTTAATTTTTCTAGTTCTAGGCCGATCAGTTAAGTTTCTTTGGGCAGTTTAAGTTTAATGTTAATTCTTAAAGCCAGAGCCATCAAATACGATCTTAGTGATAGACTTGAGAAACTTTATAGGTCCATTTATTTCCTTGTTGAAGGAATAGCTGTATGGTTTAAAAGTTGAGATATCACCGCTTTGTATTATTTCAAAGTAGGTCGGGAGAGAAACCCGCATCTGCGAATTATATTTAATTGCAGAATGGCGGGCGCGTGTGTAATTGTGATTTTATTAAGAATGTAATGCTGCTAGTTATTTATATATAGTTACACATCGATCTGTGGACGGGAGTGAAAGAGGTGTAAATTTGTGAGCACGTGGGTACGCTGGTTACTGAATATTTATTTGAGACGATGTTCAGAGGGGTGAGGGGGAGAGAAGCACGTGGTCGTAAGAATTGTAAACACGTGTTGGTAACTATCGTTTGTAATGGGTTTACCTGGGGTTATGTATAACTTCTAAGCAGTATTTATATGCTAGCATCTAACAGGGTTATACGTTATTGATTATGTATTGTGGTTCTGAGTATTCAGAAGACGGAGATGTAATTTTTTTAAGAGAATAATATTTGTTATATCATTTTGATGTGATTTAAAATTATTGACGGGAATTTTAGGAATTCCTAGTGAGGTCTAGTGTATTTGTGTGGTAAACATTACTGCATTAGTGTCAGCGTAAGAAGTGGGCCAAAGTATTTTTGCACAGGTAGATAGGCCTCAGTAGAATACTGTTGGTATTGTAACCAGTCATGCAGAACCCTAGGTCTGCGTGTTGTATTATCGGGGTCGGTAATGTTTACTTTGGGCTCAGGTAGAGAAGGGAGCTGAGTGGGAGAGAGGGCTGTGTTGGCCTGATTATGGTTGTATGGATGTGCATAACGGGAACAGACAGTAGGGGATTTGTTTGTTATTAGAAATGTATTACTGTGTGTTTAGCTGTTGCATTTTTTTCTGTCTAAAACAGCAGGTATCGTGGCGCAGTGGGAGGAGCGAAGGTTGCAAATAACCTTCCCCACGGCAAGATTTTGCATCTCAATCAGAGAAGGGTTAGAGACTTCGCCAGAAGCAGACAAAGAATAAAAAAAATACGTTTTCCCAAGGCAGGGAAGATATTCTCCATTGACAAGGGATTTTGGTGGAAAAATCCGGAGCTCTGATGCTCAATCTTCATACACTTGCAACTCGGCAGGTTGCCAGCGTGGGTGTAATTTATTTCGATTCGTCCCGGCCATAATAAAGCCGAAGGCCTGAACCCAGAGTCGGGAGCGGGCAGGTAAAACCAGTGGTAGCAGAAAAACCCAGCTAACTAGCCAAGAACCAAGCGTTTAACCCGAGTCATCAATTCCTGAATGTGTGGAGAGAGAAAAGGTAAAAAATACTCTCTACAGATGTTAGAGCAGAGGACAGCTGCTGAAGTGTAGTCTACAGGTAGTAGACCAGAAAGACAGAACTGAGACATAGTTTTGTGTAAATCATAACCGAGGACAGCTGTTGAAGTGTAGAGGTGTGGTTAGCTGTGCAAGAGAATTCAGGAGAGGCGTGGTAGAAACGAAGTCTGCGCAGTGATTGTGTAGAAAATTCGTGGTAGTTCCAGAGGACTGTGAACTTAGCAGTAACATTAGAGTTTAGAATAGCTAGTTTGGAGTGGAAGCTCGACATCCGAGACCCCACCAAGTGCAGTGTGGTTTATTTCATTTAATCTTACCTTCTTTCTCCATACAGGTGAACCTTGTGGGTGAAGGGTTGGGTTTGATGATACCTCATTTGTAATTTTTTTCCTGAATTGGTTTTTTTTCAGGATTTCTTGCACTGCATTTTTATATATTTGACATGTATTTGAGTTTTGTTTTTATAGGTGTAAATAAAACTTGTACCTTTAGAGTCTGGATCAGTCATTTCATTTACGTACAGTAGCTATCTGTTGTCTGTATCGTGGTGTATGTGAATCTGAATTAAACCTTATCCCCTTAGGGTAGTTAGAGGTGGTCGAGGCCATAGCAATTTAGACGTCCGAAGTGGCGAGGAAGAGTTAACTTCGGTTCTCAACCTCGGAGCCAATGGTCTCACTTTCACATTTGCACTGTCATTTTCATCTGAATCTATCATTTCAGTCTTTCTTCTCACTAATGTCGCGTCACTATATGTAGACAGTTTTTAGTCTTAAATCCATTTCGTGACAAAGTGGGGGCTCGTCCGGGATCATTCTGTTGAGATCAATTCTGTGATCTATACTCATAGATGGTCTCTGTAGGAAGTTCTGAAAAATAGATTTCTTAAATATCCCCTAGACTTGAGCTATTTTAAGACTGATCCAGCTATAAAGTTTTTCCACAGGTTGCAGTCAGTTTAGATGGTAGTTGTAATAAGGTTGTTTATGACTTAGAGGTAATTGATGGCTAATTGAATTTTTTTTTCTTAACAGGAAAGTAAATTCGGGTTTTGGATAGCTGGATAACTATAACTTTTTTTCAGGTAGTTAGTAGTCAGACTTGGTGCTAGTCTGAGTGCGGGTTTTTGCGACAGCATTTTTCCTAGCAGGTGAAAGGTAGTTCCTTCCTTTTGTTTTTCTTTCTGTCAGTTTCTGTATTCTTGAGGTTACCGCAGTTCGCAAGTAAGATGGCAGATACGGCCAAGTTACGAGCTGCCTGGCGTGAGGCGGCTCAGGACATGGGTATGGACAAAGAGGAAACTAAGGCCTACATGTTGAGGGAGAAGGATAGGCACGACCAGCTAGAGAAAGAGGAGAGAAAGGCCGAGATGGAACTTCGGAAAAGGGAAGTAGAGAAAGAGGAGAGAAAGGCCTAGATGGAACTTCGGAAAATGGAAGCATAGGAGAAGGCCGCAGAGAGGGAAGCACAGGTGAAGGCAGCAGAGAGACAGCATGAACTTGCGTTTCATTCTCTGGAACTGCAACATAGATCTTTGGAGGGCAGTTCGGCTAACGGAGATTCCCCCGGAGCAGTGGCAGCAGACACCGCAGGAAACGGAGGGCCCCGGATGGCAGCAATGAATTTTCCGATGGACTCTTTTTCTAACGGAAATGAGAAAATTGAGGTATTTTTGGAAAAATTCGAAAGAATGGCAAAGGCATACAGGTTGGAGGATAGTCTTTGGTGTCTCAAATTATCTCAGTCGCTGAAAAACCAGGCTTACGACGTCTATAGCAAGATGCTAGTAGATGAACAAAATAACTTTGAGGCACTGCAGAACGCCCTGTTACAGCGATTCCAATGGACTCCTCGGAAGTGCCAAACAATGTTTTGGGAAAGTCGTCTGGAAAAAGGAGAAAGTTTTCTCCAGTTCGCAGAGAGGCTGAGGAATTACCTCACTCGCTGGAGGGAGTTGTCGGGTTTGGCTAAATCATTTGAAGGACTCGAAGAGCTCATCATGTGTGAACAGATAAAGGCAAACATGTCTCCAGACTTAAGGAAGTACCTGGCGGAGCAGAGCGCCCAGCAACTGGACCAGATAATTCTATTTGCAGAAAGGTTCCAGACGGCACAGGCCGAAGTACTGGGCCTGAAAAGAAAACACACTGACCTGCCAGCCCCAGACAAAGGAGCATCTTCATCGCATTCGCCTTCCTCTTCAGCTCACCAGCAGCAAGGGCCGTCTCGCAAGGAGCCCCCTCCCAGTCATAACCTGCTCTCCCAGCCGCCTAACAGAACATAGGGGCCGACTTCTCATGAACCCGTCAGGAACCGGGGAGATAATGAGAGATATTGTAGGTTCTGTCGGACTACCTCTCATTTGACAACACGGTGCCCAAACAAACAACCCGCTCATCAGGTGGCTTGTTTAAGGCCTGTGAGGGTGAAACAAGGGAAGAAGTGGAAACCCTTCCAGTCAGAGAAGTTGTTCTCCAACAGTGGACCAGCCGAAGTGAACGGGACTGAGACTACATGCTTATTTGACAGCGGGCTTACATACCCCAACATAGTCGCCCGACATCTGGTGAAGCCCTGGCAGATGACTAAGGAAAAGGTCAATATTGGTGGAGTTTTAAAGAAAGGGACCTCACAGTGCTTTCCGGTAGCCAAATATTAAAGTGAAGTGTCAGTTTGTGTCTGGCACAATCAAGGCAGCTGTGATGGCACAGCCAGCCTATGACTTCATTCTCGGCAACCCATATTTAGTTTTGGGGAACCCGCCCACACCGATCCTTGCTGATGCAAGGGGGCCAATTGCAGGCCAGATAAGTGAAAAAGGAGAACCCCAAATTCACGGAGCCCCGAGCGAGCTCGAACAGCCATGTCGTGCTAAGGAGAGGTTAGAAGCTTCTCAGGACAGTGGTATGTTATATGCAGAGGCGAATTTGTCGGTCGACCCTGTGCAGCCTAACGGACAAACAGTGATGATGCCTCTGATTCAGGAAGTACACTCTTTGTTGTCGGGAATTAGGCCCCCGATGGTATTAGCTCCTTCAAGTGAGGGACATACTGACAAGAGCGGTATTACATATGTCAACGACCAGCGCCATCTTCATAGGGCACAAGATAGCGGTCTGAGCGAACATATAGTTCCAACCAGCCCTGGAGCCCCATCCGACCAGCACTTTACTCAGACGGAAGAGGACAGTGATCTGAGTATCCGTTTACCTATAAACGTATTTCGTTTACAGGAAACGACTCTTTTAACGAGGAGCCTGAAAAATTGGCTATATTTTCCAATTCATTTCAAGGAAAATTGGAGCAAGTCACTGAAAGCTTTGTTTCAGATACTCCGCGATCTAACGGGATCTTAAACCGTCCAGTGTCACTGCAGGACACATTCCAACCGACGCCAGTAACTCTCGACGGGGAGGGCAAGGTTGAGAATTTTCTTAGAACCAGAGTTTTAGACGGAGGACTCTCTGGGACTACACGGGCATCTCACAAACCTTCCAGGCCAGGAATTAGTGAGGGAAACTGCCTTATAACTTCGCATGGAGCTATATTGGAGAGCTCTGTCCCGCTTTATATTGGTAGGGGAAGAGCGAGTCCAGAACCACTGCCAGGGGCAGATATTACCTACCTTTCTCCAAAGGTAGAAGCTATTGAGATCAGTGAGGATTCAATAGAAACCCAGCAAGAAATCGGAGGCTCTAAACCAGAGGAACCCGAGACGTTGCATCGTTCTCGCACGGTACCAGCGGTCACAAACCCGATGACGCGCAGCGAGGAAGTCGCCATCGCCAGGCCGCCACAGCGCCCGCCGGTCACATCAGCTGACCAGGACAGCCTTTTGACGATCATAGCAAGGGAAAGTTCAGACCCGCCATTAGACGGTACAGGTCCGAAGAGACATCAACTCTCCCAACGGAGCATAAGAGCTTGTTCAAGGAGAGGAAGAAGGAGGAAACGCAAAAGAAGGAAAGTCGAAGAGCACTGAATAGGAAGGAGAACGGACAGACAGCCGTAGACAGAGTTAATGGCCAGTGTGAAACTCAGATTTCAGTAATGAGATCGTTGCTCAATCTTCGAGGGTGGGAGTGATGTGACGAAAGTACTGAGATTCTGTCTTTCAAATGGCCCCTGTCTTTTTCTCCTTGCATTTTGTTCACTATTTCTAGGAGGGATTACAGGAAATCCTTCCCCATGTTTCTTCTCCTTCTATTATTTACGTTTTTCAGAGTGAGATCACGATGGAGTTTTATCTCATCTGCTTTATGTTTCTTCTTTATGTGTTTAGAGCTGGTGTATTGTTGCAATGTTATTCTAGAGGGAAGATTATAGAGCCTAGATCAGATTGGTACCAGTTTTAGTCCTTTTAAAGATTTTAGTGGCCATAGACGCATTTTTCGGGATTTTATATATATATATATATATATATATATATATATATATATATATATATATATATATATATTTCGGCCATTTTGCTTCAATTGGCAGTAGAGGGCAGAGCTTAATCCCGTTTCTTTGTCTAGCAGTAACCTGTTGCATCAGAATTATTTACGATGATTGATTGGCCGAGAGCTAACGGCGTTTGAAATCATTGGGGGAGACTCAAAACCACGCTTATGACGTCAAGAGGTCAGCGTGCTGTTATATGATTATAAAAGGCCTGTAATTCATAGCCTCGGTCTCTAAATGTAATTGCCAGCTGCGTACCAGAAACAAGTCGTTTCGCCCTTAGTGGGAATTCGAATTTGGTAAGCATACATTTTGCGTTATACTTTATTTAATTTTTCTAGTTCTAGGCCGATCAGTTAAGTTTCTTTGGGCAGTTGAAGTTTAATGTTAATTCTTAAAGCCAGA
This sequence comes from Oreohelix idahoensis, assembly GCA_024509875.1. Lineage (NCBI taxonomy): Eukaryota > Metazoa > Mollusca > Gastropoda > Stylommatophora > Oreohelicidae > Oreohelix > Oreohelix idahoensis. Next base: position 101,761 of record JAMPIV010012239.1, on the reverse strand, counting down.
GCCATCAAATACGATCTTAGTGATAGACTTGAGAAACTTTATAGGTCCATTTATTTCCTTGTTGAAGAAATAGCGGTATGGTTTAAAAGTTGAGATATCACCGCTTTGTATTATTTCAAAGTAGGTCAGGAGAGAAACCCGCATCTGCGAATTATATTTAATTGCAGAATGGCGGGTGCGTGTATAATTGTGATTTTATTAAGAATGTAATGCTGCTAGTTATTTATATATAGTTACACATCGATCTGTGGACGGGAGTGAAAGAGGTGTAAATTTGTGAGCACGTGGGTGCGCTGGTTACTGAATATTTATTTGAGACGATGTTCAGAGGGGTGAGGGGGGGAGAAACACGTGGTCGTAAGAATTGTAAACACGTGTTGGTAACTATCGAGATGTAATGGGTAACCTGGGGTTATGTATAACTTCTAAGCAGTATGTATATGCTAGCATCTAACAGGGTTATACGTTATTGATCATGTATTGTGGTTCTGAGTATTCAGAAGACGGAGATGTAATTTTTTTAAGAGAATAATATTTGTATTATCATTTTGATGTGATTTAAGATTATTGACGGGAATTTTAGGAATTCCTAGTGAGGTCTAGTGTTTTTGTGTGATAAACATTACTGCATTAGTGTCAGCGTAAGAAGTGGGCCAAAGTATTTTTGCACAGGTAGATAGGCCTCAGTAGAATACTGTTGGTATTGTAATCAGTCATGCAGAACCCTAGGTCTGCGTGTTGTATTATCGGGGTCGGTAATGTTTACTTTGGGCTCAGGTAGAGAAGGGAGCTAAGTGGGAGATAGGGCTGTGTTGGCCTGATTATGTTTTGTATGAAGGTGCATAACGGGAACAGACAGTAGTGGAGTTGTTTGTTATTAGAAATGTATTACTGTGTGTTTAGCTGTTGCATTTTTTTCTGTCTAAAACAGCAGGTATCGTGGCGCAGTGGGAGGAGCGAAGGTTGCAAATAACCTTCCCCACGGCAAGATTTTGCGTCTCAATGAGAGAAGGGTTTGAGACTTCGCCAGAAGCAGACGAAGAATAAAAAAATACGTTTTCCCAAGGCAGGGAAGATATTCTCCAGTGACAAGGGATTTTGGTGGAAAAATCCGGAGCTCTGATGCTCAATCTTCATACACACGCAACTCGGCAGGTTGCCAGCGTGGGTGTAATTTATTTCGATTCGTCCCGGCTATAATAAAGCCGAAGGCCTGAACCCAGAGTCGGGAGCGGGCAGGTAAAACCAATGGTAGCAGAAAAAAACCAGCTAACTAGCCCAGAACCCAGCGTTTAACCCGAGTCATCAATTCCTGAATGTGTGGAGAGAGAAAGGGTAAAAATACTCTCTACAGATGTTAGAGCAGAGGACAGCTGCTGAAGTGTAGTCTACAGGTAGTAGACCAGAAAGACAGAACTGAGACATAGTTTTGTGTAGATCATAACCGAGGACAGCTGTTGAAGTGTAGAGGTGTGGTTAGCTGTGCAAGAGAATTCAGGAGAGGCGTGGTAGAAACGAAGTCTGCGCAGTGATTGTGTAGAAAATTCGTGGTAGTTCCAGAGGACTGTGAACTTAGCAGTAACATTAGAGTTTAGCATAGCTAGTTTGGAGTGGAGGCTCGACATCCGAGACCCCACCAAGTGCAGTGTGGTTTATTTCATTTAATCTTACCTTCTTTCTCCATACAGGTGAACCTTGTGGGTGAAGGGTTACATTTGATGATACCTCATTTGTAATTTTTTTCCTGAATTGGTTTTTTTTCTCAGGATTTCTTACACTGCATTTTTATGTATTTGACATGTATTTGAGTTTTGTTTATAGGTGTAAATAAAACTTGTACCTTTAGAGTCTGGATCAGTCATTTCATTTACGTACAGTAGCTATATGTTGTCTGTATCGTGGTGTATGTGAATCTGATTTGAACCTTATCCCTCTAGGGTAGTTAGAGGTGGTCGAGGCCATAGCAATTTAGACGTCCGAAGTGGCGAGGAAGAGTTAACTTCGGTTCTCAACCTTGGAGCCAATGGTCTCACTTTCACATTTGCACTGTCATTTTCATCTGAATCTATCATTTCAGTCTTTCTTCTCACTAATGTCGCGTCACTATATGTAGACAGCCTTTAGTCTTAAATCCATTTCGTGACACCCTTGTGTGAGAACACAGAGGATCACTACTTAATATTTTCTCTTTTCTACCCTGGGGGCCGAAGTGACTACGAAGTATGGCGTTTGCCTCTAATTATAAAGGTATAGGGTTCGGTTCCCAGTCTAATGAATATTTATGATGGAATTTTTTTTTAGAACCACTGGGTCCTAATCATGTGATAAGGGTGGATTTGTGCTGAAGTGGTAACTTGCCACCCTTATCGACACCTGGTGTTAAAGTGTAAGATGTAGGTGTCTTCTCTGATTTAGGATGTTGCTGTGTATGTGGTAGTGGAACAGTTCAATGGGTTATCACACAGGCAACATGACGTGTAGAGTCATAGAAAGGGTAACTTCGTTGTATAAGTTTCTTTCATTTATTGCACGCCACAAAACAGTCATGATACTTATGACATCAACATGGTTAACGAGTTCAGCAAGATGATATGGCACATTGAAAACAATTTCTGTAGTCAGCAATGATAGCTGTTGTATATATGCGTCATAAGACATCACAGTTCAATAGATTCAGAAATTCATCAATCATCGAGTGCTAGTTCGTGAAGCTGTATAAATAATAATAATTTCTATAACTTCTGCAACAGTGTCAGCTACAGATCTTCAATGTTCATAAACAATAATAAATGCTCCCATTCTGTGCTAGCAGATCAGTTGTATACAATAAGTCCGTTCACTGTCTGCACGTGAATAGCATACATGGGCTACAGGTCAGCTCGACCTTTATAATGTTCCTAAGTCTAACCATCTGACTTGGACGTGATCTCTGATATAACGAATCCTGGAACACAGACAACAGTCTTGTTGGTCTAGAGCGACCCATATATATTTAACTAGTTCAGGTATACAGATACCGGTGACTTAATCCTAGTCAAAGTACCTCTCCATTTTGCATCACACAGGCGAGCAAATAGGCGACAAAATGACGAACCTCTAGACGATAGCATAAAGTTCGATACAAGAGGAATTACCTTATTTCGGAAAATCAACCATGAACATATGCCTCCAGGCAGGCTGCATAATACTGGGAAATAGTCTAGTTAGCTAACTAACTCACTAAGACACTGTATTTCCCTCAGAGAATCACAAGACGCAGTTGCGTCTGCTCGCTTCTTAAACCATTTCTAAACTGCCCCAACTGGGCGGAACACACAGAACGAACTCCCGGTTTGACATGCGCAGAACGACAATCTCTGAGTTGCCGTTCACAATAAGACGATTCGAAGAACATTCGAGATAAAAGTCTTACACAGTCGCGCCTTTTATGGTCATGAAAAGAAGCGTTAAGAAAGGTTTCAGACATCTACCATAGTTGACTGATACTACCAAATAAGGAGATGTGGTCACGCTTCGTTCAAGAAATTATAGACCGAACGTGTCTCTATACAAGAGAAGGCAACTCCTAACAAATTGTAGTTTCGATAACTCGGATTATGTCCCTTTGACCATAGAAAACATAATACACACTTCAGTCAAAAAAATGATCATACATATGAAAAAATGTTTATACAAACGAAAAATAATAATGATCCGTGCGTAACATCATGTCATACTCACGATGATTCCCTGAGTAGTGTGATTGGATGCCTAGCCTTCTCGGAAAAGGGCGAACAAATAGTAGGTTCCGATTGCAAGTTACACTCGTTAAAAATTCACTGTCTATTTTAAATCGTAAAGAGTAGGCCTTACGGCCCTTGCCCTTGCAGAATTTACAAAATTAGGAAAACCTATCCGATAAAAAAATATTTATAGAATGTATGATTCCTAAATACACACATTTGGGATTCTCGGCTGTGCTTTGGAGTTCGTGCACTGTGCTGATATCCTCCTTGCGATCTAAGGGAGGAGATCGGAGCACTGATGGAGTTGTCCGTGTGCAGTGAAGATGGTCCTTAAAACCAAACGACACAAACCTTTCCCCCTTAGGGTGTAGAGGTTAGCCAGAGAGAGCGCCATGTTATCATGTAAACTGCTTCCAGTCCAGTCCTCGGTCCTTCAGGGATTGTCTAATGTTGTCCTCCCAGCAAACTATGTGTCGTCCTGGAGATCTGGATCCCTGGCTATTGTCTTCCCATATGTGTCGTGGTAGCCGTTCTTCTCCAATACTACAGACGTGACCAAACCACAGTAACTGGGACTGTTCCACTCGGCTTTGAACGACCAGTGCTATTGTAAATAAGCACAGACAAAAAATGTGACAAAGGAAGAGAAACAGCGGCTACAGAAAAACACATTCAGTACGTGCAGTGGTGGTTCATGAAATCATAATTCTATACGCTGAGGTTACTTACTTACTTAGTCGTTCCCCTTCTACCGTGAGGTGTAGAGGTTTGGAAGAGAGAGCGCCAGACCATCAAATTGGCTGTATTCTTCCTGGCCTGGTTCCATTCTAGTCCTCGGTCCTTCAAAGATTGGACATCCCTTCGTCGTGTGTGGACTGACCTATACTGTATAATAGGGGAACAACAGAAGTGATTGCGTCATTAATAGGCTGGACTGCCCATGGTAAATATCCGGTGTTATGTGTTGCGAGTCGCACTAATGACCCGTCATCGAAGCATCATTTTTTGGTGATGCCTAGATGGCAGGGAGGATAGTGTGATTCGCTTGCATAGCTAGGTGGGGTTGTCGCACGGAAGGTCCTGGGTTCGAGTCCTGGGTAAGCCACTCACGTCTGTTGTTTTTCTGTTGTCTAGTGTTCTACTTCTTTATTTCTTACGAGTGACTGAAAAAATACCTTTATGTTTGTCTAATAATTATTTACTGTTTACAGGCCTCGGGTTTCCCTTTCTTAAATTTATATCAGATTTCTATTAGAGCTTCTGAGAGACTTTCTAATCCGATGTTTTTATGGTTCCTTACTCTCAACAACATTTCTGAAGGTCACAATAAGGTCAATGACTTCCATGTTGTCTTTCTCAGCCAGCCTTGACCTTCAGGTCCCGTGTAGTTTCCGATGTGTCTCTGGGGAGACAAAGAATGTGTCCACTCATCTGTCAAGCATGTCGTAGGAGGAGACAAAGAATGTGTCCACTCGTCTGTCAAGCATGTCGTAGAAGGAGACAAAGAATGTGTCCACTCATCTGTCAAGCATGTCATAGAAGGAGACAAAGAATGTGTCCACTCATCTGTCAAGCATGTCGTAGGAGGAGACAAAGAATGTGTCCACTCATCTGTCAAGCATGTCGTAGGAGGAGACAAAGAATGTGTCCACTCATCTGTCAAGCATGTCGTAGGAGGAGACAAAGAATGTGTCCACTCATCTGTCAGGCGTGTCGTAGAAGGAGACAAAGAATGTGTCCAATCATCTGTCAGGCATGTCGTAGAAGGAGACAAAGAATGTGTCCACTCATCTGTCAGGCATGTCGTAGGTGGAGACAAAGAATATGTCCACTCATCTGTCAGGCATGTCGTAGGTGGAGACAAAGAATGTGTCCACTCATCTGTCAGGCATTTTGTAGGTGGAGACAAATATGAGGCTCAATTTTCTACAGCCATGTCGACCTCCAAGTTCTAACAGGTCTTGTTAGATTGTTGTACGTTAAACTATTAGATAATCAGCTTGTATCAGCTCTTGTCTCTATAACAACTGGTTTTTATGATGTTGGCAACCTTCTGTATCGCATGAGTTTAAAATACATTTATTCATGACAGAAAAACAACATGTTTCAAACAGTGAATTTAGTAGTTCATCGGTTTAAAAAACTCTTGGTATTTGGAGGGAGGTCTACAATGGCCGATCTTTTTTTTTTTGTAACCAAACAAAGTTTCATTGATATTGTTATTTTCTCTACAATGGTTGTTTCTCTTTGCAATAATTATGATGGTACATATCTAAACCAGCGTTGGTCATAGCCGCATTTGTCTCGGATAATCTATAATATAGTATGTTCAAGTGGTTAATGAAGAGCGCTTTTACAGCGCTGACTAAACACATTTGTGTGCCAAGTAAAGCTTCAGAAATTGGACCAAGCACAGTATTAAAGGGTTTTAGAACAGATTAGTGTTAACCTACTGTAACAAGTATATCAACTGAAATATTTTTAAATATATCTACAACACACCAACCAACGAAAAAAAAAAACAATAAACAAATGCTAGTTTTATATTGCATGAAACGTATATCACATGTCGCATGTAATTGTCTGACTAGAAATAATTATTGTCCTACAGAACAACCTTTTTATTCAGCGATTTAAAAAAAAACATTTTAATTAAATGTTTTCTTACTTACTTACTTAGTCGTTCCCCTTCTACCGTGAGGCGTAGAGGTTTGGAAGAGAGAGCGCCAGACTATACTATCGGCTGTCTTCTTCCTGGCCTGGTTCCATTCTAGTCCTCGGTCCTTCAAAGATTGTCTAATGTTGTCCTCCCAGCGGACTCTTGGTCGTCATGGAGGTCTGGATCCCTGGCTCTTTGTTTCCCATGCTTGTCGTGGTAGCCGATCGTCTCCCATTCTGCAGACATGGCCAAACCATACAATGATTATACAATGATTAAATGCTTTCTCTTGGGTTAAATGTTTTAATAAGTGACCTTTTCCACCAAAAGCAAAGGTTAACAGAAAGGTAAATCATTTTTGTTTATTTCAGTTTTACTATTGTCTCAAAACACGTGACCATTGATTGACCACAGACAATCAGTGCTATACTAGTACTTGTCACTTTTGTCTGTTCATTGTTAGTTTATTTAGTTCCACGATAGGCAGACGCGTATACATTTTTATTGTCAACCACTGCGTTTTTTCTTTGTCTGTCTTGTCTTCTTTTGCCTGGTGATGTGCAAAGTCTCCGTCTTGTTCTTGTGGTGAGGAGATCTTCATAGCGTCCTTTTGCACTTCTTCCTCTCTAAATCTGCAGTCAAAATCAAAGTTTCTCATCAAACAGGTCATTATACAAGGTAAGTAATCTCATGTTTTCACATACGTATATACTGCGTGGTCAGGTTGAAACACGTCAATACAGATAGGCTCTTCAACTTTGTGGTTATTTTCAAGTATATAGGTCTACTTATTTACTTACTTAGTCGTTCCTCTTCTACCGTGAGGTGTAGAGTTTGGAAGAGAGAGCGCCATACTATTCTTTCGGCTATCTTCCTCCTGGCCTGGTTCCATTCTAGTCCTCGGTCCTTCAAAGATTGTCTAATGGTGTCCTCCCAGCGGACTTTGGGTCGTCCTGGAGGTCTGGGTCCCTGGCTCTTAGTTTCCCATGCTTTCCGTGGTAGCCAATCTTCTCCCATTCTGCAGGCATGGCCAAACCTTCTCAGTTTGGACTGTTCTACTTGGGTCTGCAGGGGTTGGGTTTAATATTTTAATATTAGGAGAAGATAACTCAAGACAGATGTGAAGGGGATGAAGATGATATGGAAAGACCTTGACCTGGTGACATAGGTCAGGATGACATGACATTGTTGTTTAATTAGGACTGGCTGAGCTTCTGGCTCTTTTACAGCCAATACCAAGTTGTATTATCTACACTGTAGATCTAAGCTTTTACAGCCAATACCAAGTTGTATTATCTACACTGTAGATCTAAGCTTTTACAGCCAATACCAAGTTGTATTATCTACACTGTAGATCTAAGCTTTTACAGCCAATACCAAGTTGTATTATCTAGACTGTAGATCTAAGCTTTTACAGCCAATACCAAGTTGTATTATCTAGACTGTAGATCTAAGCTTTTACAGCCAATGCCAAGTTGTATTATCTAGACTGTAGATCTAAGCTTTTACAGCCAATACCAAGTTGTGTTATCTACACTGTAGATCTAAGCTTTTACAGCCAATACCAAGTTGTGTTATCTACACTGTAGATCTAAGCTTGTCCTGTAGCGTTTCTGCCATTCCGAAATATGCTGAGTTGAAGTCCTGATCTACAGTTTCTCCAGCTTGGCGTGTATTTAAAGGATCATCACATCTGATCCCAAGCTGTTAGTAAAAAGCGCGTGGCATTCCCCACCATCTAAGAGGGCTCTCAAACTATACAGAGCTAAAATATTGTGCTCTGGTTCTGGACTTTCCCAAGGAATTGTCACGTCCTGCACAGAGCCACTTCTCAGCTCACCCTGCCTGTCACTGGGTCCATATTGAGATCCTCCTGCATGCAGTCAACCAGGTCAAAGCCACAGAATTACGTCTAATGCTCAAGTGACTTCTCCAAGCTTAGTGTGTAATGCTGAGTTCTCAACAGGTTTCACCACAGGGGGAATCTCTAGAAGTATGTGGATGAATTGAAGAATCACTGAGGTAGTAATTGACCTCACAGACAGAGGTTCACTTCCACATATCTATATTGTAGCATTGTGCCTAGCTGATGGTCATATGAGGATGACTCCAGATATACCTCCATACATTAGACATGGCATAACGTATATGCTCCTTAGAAAGTTGAAGGGTGATGATAATGATGATGATGATGATGATGATGAACTTATTTCTTCTTGAATAAGTCGCTCATTCTCAGATGTCAACTTGAATAAGTTCAAAGACCCTCAGATGTCAACTTGAATAAGTTCAAAGTGTCATTGAATAAGTTCAAAGACCCTCAGATGTCAACTTGAATCAAAGAAGCACCCTCAGATGTCAACTTGAATAAGTTCAAAGACCCTCAGATGTCAACTTGAATAAGTTCAAAGCCCCTCAGATGTCAACTTGAATAAGTTCAAAGACCCTCAGATGTCAACTTGAATAAGTTCAAAGACCCTCAGATGTCAACTTGAATAAGTTCAAAGACCCTCAGATGTCAACTTGAATAAGTTCAAAGACCCTCATATGTCACCTTGAATAAGTTCAAAGACCCTCAGATGTCAACTTGAATAAGTTCAAAGCCCCTCAGATGTCAACTTGAATATGTTCAAAGACCCTCAGATGTCAACTTGAATAAGTTCAAAGAAAGAAGTGGTCAGCGTGAGGCTGTCGATATCTCCGCAGATTTTCTCCAGGAATGGTACTGGTGATGGCCATATGCGTTGTCTCTGTTCCTCATGTGTCGGTCACCTTTGAAGCAGATGGTCGGCAGTCATATTATCGGTGCCAGAGTCACACTCATCAGTAGTAGCTTATTCGATTGTGTTCTTCCTTTTTTAGTATTTAAAAATAGAGATACACAAATGGGGGGGGGGGGGTGAATTGATGACGTCGCAGTCGCAAACAGGGTGTGGAGGGTGTGTGGAGTTTTGTGACGAAATATGACAATTTAGAAAAAACAAATTACAAAAATTGCGTGACATCACATTAAGAGATTTGGAGGCCTGTTCCCCACCCTGTTAAATAAAAAAAAAAAGTTAAATCACAAAAACGTCAACAAACATGGACAGGTCAGTTAAGTTATATGTTAGAGCTGATGGCACGTGACAGGTTGACTTGGCTTGAGTTTGTTGAAGGTCGATTGGGGAGCTAAAGGGTATTGATTGATTGATGTGGCCAAACAAATGAAGCCCTTATATGGCGTTATTTGTAAACAATGGTATATCCGAGAATACAGTACAATTTATTTAGTCTGCTTTTTGTTTTTAAGGATGTGTATTACATTATTTAAAAAAAGGCAAACTATAACTGAAAACTATTTCATCCAGTTAAAGGTTATAACTTCTTCTTCTTCCGTCCTTGGCCACAGACTTAACCATTATAGTGGCAGCAACAGCAGATAGGTTTTCTTCGCCATAATGGCGTAAAACGGCAAATCAATCCATCTGCTCGTCCCTGGCAAACGGGTGAGCCCCGTTGTTAAAAGGTTATAACAGTTAACTATTTCAGCTGAGAGTAAATGTTAACTAAGTCGTCCCCGAGGGAGTTGTTAACTATTGCGGATAAATGTTAACTATTCATGATACAAGTTAACTATTGCGGAAGAAAGTTAACTAGTGCGGAAGAAAGTTAATTAGTGCGTAAACAGGATAACTATTACGGATACAAGATAACTATTGCGGATACAAATAAATTATGATGATAACAGTTAATTATTGCGGTTAAAAAATAAAAACTTCTTTTATGAAACAAGCAAGTGTGACGTCACATTTTTCTAAACACTCCTCCCCCTATCGTCACTAAATATTGAACCCCCCTCCCCTTACCTCGTGCTGCCTTATGTGTCTGACCTCCATGTCTAGCTCTCCTTAGTCGCGTGTAACAACATGCATGGTAGGGAACAATGTTACCAATTTATGTTTCCCTTTCAGGCGGCCTGTTAAGATAGGAAATTATGTATTATTTATTCTGTTGTCAAAGGGAAACCATTATTTATATATTTTTAGTTCAAGGTGAAATTTAGCGGTTATCTCCCCTGTCTGGACAATGTCCATTATCCTGTATGTCTATATTAGGATATCTATCATACAGCTGGCCATATATGGAGCGGTCTTGCTCTGATTTCACGGAAAGGTCTGGATTGTTCTGTGGCTAGCTCTACTTTCGGCTTACAAATGCGCAGTGAACTTGCGCGGGGAATTGAGGACTGTTTTTCCGGGCAGTCGATGTGAAGTCTCCGAGCTGTCAAGAAGTCAGCGCTCGTCTCTGTCTATAATTCTGGGGAATGGAGCCTTTTTTAGGTGTTAAATGATATTGAAGTTTTCCCCTGTGATTATTCTGGCTTGTGATTGTATAGCCATGGATGTGAGGAAATTTGTTGTGTGTTATTTCTAAACGGCAGACAGGTAAAAAGACTTTTGAATCTTATTTTATAGCCAAGAACATGATTAAGATGGCTTTCTCCTAATGCGGAGATGTACTGAGTGGAGGAGACTGATTTTAGCAATTTCTTTGAAGTAACCTTGCCGCTTATACGGCTTATTCTTTGTCGATGAGATCTACATGACCTGTCTGGTCACGAGAAGTCAAGTACTTTATTAAGTTGGTTTTCTCCGAGTGCGGAGATATTAAATAGGAGAGACTGATGTTGGCCATTTTGAAAACCACGCTGCTTGTACGGCTCATGTGGAGCCCAGAACTGTATTGCTAAGGTGGCTTACTCCGAGGGAGGAGATATATATTATATAGAGGAGACTGAGTTAAATATTTTGAAGCAGCCCGCCATTCGTGCGGCTGATTATGTAGCTTTGATCTACACGACCTGCTTGGTCATGAGGAACCAAGAACAGTAGTCATATGAAGCGCGCCAATTGCGCGGCTTATTTGTTGCAGCCAAGATTTACATGCAAAGTCTCCATGATGTTGAATATTATGAGTTGTTACTATCTACATGATTATATGTGCTTACATGACAATGAATCGTTCGATGTCAGCGTATGTTACCGTTGTCGTAATAAATATGTCTGAAACGTCAACAGTCGCGTTCAACGCTTCCTGACTTCATCGTCCTGTATGACTGTGACGTCTTCATAACCTGTTTACTGTAGCCCTGTGTGGGCGTGTATGTCAAGATATTTACACCAGTAGCAGTACCCACTACTAACAGTGCCAGTACACCTATCTTCCACTGTGGTACCACTTATATATATATAAACACACGTCCAACACTTGGGGCTGCAACAGTGGTCGCCAGTTTCAGGCTGTTACACTAATGACATTCGCGTCTATAGATCTACAGCATCCTACATGAACTACTGCGATACGTTCCTATACCATCGTTGTTGCTGTCATTTTGGAAGAAGCCAGTTCCTGTAACATCGTTGTTGCTGTCATTTTGGAAGAAGCCAGTTCCTGTACCATCGTTGTTGCTGTCAACTTGAAAGACAGTTCCTGTGCAATTGTTGCTGTCCTGTTGTAGTCAAGTCCGATATCCCTTCAGAAGTGGATCATCTTATCGGTGGACAGTGTTTTCTGCGCATTTCTTCTCTGCTATCCGAGAAGCCAGGGATTTTGCACAGTTTAAGATAAGTGGCTTTATGTTGTTTGTAAGCTGTGCAAGAACTACAGAACCATTAGCCTTATTAGTCATCCAAGTAAGGTGATGTTAAGGATACTTTTGAACAGAATAAAACAGAAATCAGAAGAAATCTTGTCAGAGGAACAGGCTGGCTTTAGACCAAAAAGAAGTACCTCAGAACAAATCTTCAATATTAGAGTACTTATCGAAAAACATCTCCAACATCAACACGATTTATACCATAACTTCATCGATTTCACAAAAGCCTTCGATCGAGTCTGGCATGAAGGCTTATGGCAAGTAATGAGAAAATTCAATTTTGATACCAACATCATAGATATCATTGAAGCACTATACAAGGACGCAAGCAGTGCTGTTTTTGCAAGCAACGACATTGGAGAATTTTTCAAAACAACTGTAGGAGTTCGGCAGGGATGTATCCTGTCCCCAGTGCTCTTTAATATTTATCTAGAACATATTATGCAGGAGGCTCTCTACGATTATAAATCAACCATATCGATTGGAGGCCGACCTCTGTGCAACCTACGTTTTGCTGATGATATTGATCTGATAGCTGGATCAGAATCAGAACTTCAAGACCTTACCTCTAGACTGGAGAAAGTAACAAGAACGTATGGGATGGAAATTAATATAGAAAAAAGCAAGATATTGGTGAATAGCCATAAGAAACATGTTCCGACCAACATTACGTTAAATGGGCAAACGTTAGAAGAAGTTAACACCTTTAAATATCTCGGGTCCACTATATGTAGTGATGGAAGATCAAGTAAAGAAATCAAGACAAGACTTGAGATGGCCTCAGCTGCCATGACAAAGTTGAATGTGATTTGGAAAAGTAACATCAGTTTTCCTGTGAAGATCAAATTATACAAATCACTTGTATTATCTATTCTCTTGTATGGGTGTGAGAGCTGGACACTCACTGCAGATACGGAGCGAAGGATTCAGGCTTTCGAGCATAAATGTTATAGAAGAATTTTGCGCATTTGCTATAAAGAGCACAAAACAAATGTCTATGTTAGAGAGAAGATAAACACCTATGCAGGCCACCAAGAACCACTTTTGTCAATAGTGAAACATCGAAAGCTTGCCTGGTTTGGGCATGTAACTCGTCATGACTCCCTTTCGAAAACGATCCTTCAGGGGACAGTCGAAGGTAAACGGAGAAGAGGAAGGCAAAGAAAATTCTGGGCTGATAACATCAAAGAATGGGCAGGACACGGTTTTTCCACACTTGTACGCATTGCTGAGGATAGAGAACAGTGGAGGACCCTGTCTGCTGATGCTTCCACCATGGCACCCCTACGACCCATGACGGGTTACGGGCTGAGATGATGATGAAGCTGTGCATCTGTGTTGTGATCTAATTGAGCCTTCCTCAGAGCACTATATTTTGTTTCATGATACATCTTTTTTGTGTTATATGTTATATTTATATTGATATTTCAGCGGGCAAGGTTGGGTGGTTACTCAAGTAGGGTATCCCACTTAACCGAGGGCCTACTGTGAGCGTTCTGTAGGGACCATTGCGAATTTCAGTGGAAATCGCTAGCGACATTTGGTTGCTATTTTTGTTTAGTTGTGACGAGATGTGTTAGTGTCGTTTTCGTCAATTTTTCTCCGTTTTTTAGTTTTGAGTTGTTTTGTTTGTATTAGTCTTCCTTTCCTTTCCTATCATTTATTTCTATACAACTTTTTATTTATACACTGTGTTGTCATTATTTCATCGTATTATTCGCAGTTGTCATTACATTTTTTTAACAGTCTCTTTTAGTTCTGCTTTATTGTTCTTTTGATTTCTGCGAACGTTTTCATTTGTGATTTATAGCTTGTCCTTGTTATGTTTGTATGGATTGTATATTCTATTATACACTGTCAATATTATTATGCACATTGTGTATACAATTGAGTAATTATATTAGTGACAAGTATGGTAATTATACAAATTCTGGTATAAAGACTTGTCACCCACTAAGTTGGGACAGTGTGACTGATACAAAGTGAGTTATTCAGTTGATAAATATTTATACAAGGTGTTATATCATATTATTAGACATAATGTATACCCTGGACTATTTCATTGAGCAAGGGAAAGCTTTTGGCAAGAATGGAGAAAAATTAGAACAATTTGCATTTACTGAATATGGCAAGGCGCAAAAGGCTGAAGAGAAGGGACAGAAAATTGAATTTGAAAGACAAAAGATGGAAGCTAAGGAGAGAAAATGCAAAATGGAAATGGAACAAAAGAGATTAGAAAGAGAGGCTGAAGCTGAACAAAAGAAATTAGACAGAGAAGCTGAAAAAAAAAGAAATTAGACAGAGAAGCTGAAAGTAAAAAATCAGAAAGAGAAGCTGAACAAAAGAAATCAGCCGCAGAAGCTGAAGAGAGAAAACAGAAGCTAGAAGCTGACAAACAGAGAATGGAACACGAGGAAAAAATTTTAGCTTTGGAGTTGGAAAAGATAAAGTTGGTGAATATGGGAATTCACTAAATGATTCAAATAACCAAACATCTTCTAGTAAGATGAATGCTGGTACTTACAAGGTTAAATTTCCTGCTTTCAACTCTACCTGTGATGATATAACGTTCTACCTGAATAGATTTGAACTTTCATGCGAAACTCATAAGGTGGACAAACCGCAATATGTTGCACAACTGAGTGAAATACTTAAGGGTGATGCATTAAATACTATAAATATGGTGGAAGGGCCTGACAAGTTTAACTATGAGGTTGCCAGAGCGGCCTTGTTAAAGAAATATCAGCTCAATAAAAACGGTTATCGTCTTCGCTTTAAGACTATGCTACCAGAAACTGGGGTAGAATTTTCAGAATTTATCTCAAAGATACGTCTTACATTCACACGTTGGGTTGAACTGTCGAAGACTGAACACACATATGAAGCCATTATGGACTTATTGCTTCGTGACAAAGTCATGTCATCGGTTAATGAGTGTTTTCTTGCATTCTTACATGAGCGTAAGCCTACGAACATAAAAGAGATGGAACAATATTGTTGCCAGTATGTCACTGCACACCCAGAGGTAACTGTTAGTAATTCTAAAATCAAAGAAGGTTTACCTGTGGCGTCAGCAGCACCATATGGTCCTAATTTTCGTCGTAAATATCAAGGTGCTCAATGCAATTTTGATAGGAGGAGTAATCGTGATTTTGGACAGAAACAATGGGGTCCATCACGGAATGATTCATCCTCAGGGAATTGGAGGCAATCTAGAAGTCCTCAATATTTTGGTCCTAGTAATTATAGGAACTTTAAAAGAGGTTACTACAATAAAGGTAATCGAAACTATAATAACTTTTCAGGTAGACAACAAAACCCATCTAAGAGATATTCTGATCAATGTGAAAATGACAATTACAACCAGGGAAAATTTGGTTCGAATCAGAACAATAGTTTCAATAGACCGAATAACAATAATTGCAAGAGAAATAATGCTTGCGATAAATCGCAACATAATAATAAATCATGTCACCATGCTTACTCTGCTCAACAAGAATCCCAATGTAATCATAATCAGGGTGATGATGGTAATAGTACCTCTAATGCTAATTCTTGCTATGCTTTCGATTTCGAGAGAGCATCTAAGTGTCCACAATGCAAAACTGTATTTGAACCTACAACTATATCTACTTTGAGTTGTGGTCATCCTCTGCCCGCTCTTCCTGCCGCAGCAGCGCATGACGGAAGAGGGTCTCTTATTCTACATCAAGGTTTAGTGAACAATAATTCAGTCTCAGTTCTCTTTGATTCTGGATGCACTACTATTGGAGTTAGACAATCTCTCATAAATCCTTCCAGTGCCAATGGGAAAGTGGTAAAATGTGTGACATTTGGTGGGTCACTTGAAAAGTATTCCACTGCTATCATCCACATAGCTACTCCGTTTTTCACGGGAGATGTTCACGCATGTTTGCTCCCGAATCCTATAGCGGACCTTATCATTGGACGTATACACGGAGTTAGAGAGTGTACCCCGGAGAAGATTACTATCTGGGAAGAACAAAACATTCAGGCTGCTTATGCAGTCACTACAAGAGCGCAAGCTCAAAATATTTCTCAAACTCCATCTACCGAAACCGAAGAAGTGCATAACCATGATGATCACTCGGTGATTTCCCAAGAGTCTTTTATAAAACTCCAACAAGATGACGCTTCTTTGGAAAAATTCTTCCTACAAGTTGAAAAGGATAATCCAAACCATAACACAAATCATAAATCTTGGATTTCTAAAAAGAATGGAGTACTAGTCCGCATGGTGCAAGATTCTACTGCGTCTACTCATTCACAAATTCTAATACCTAAGAGTATGAGAGTTCGAATTCTACAACATGCTCACGACTCTCAATGCGCAGGACATATGGGATTTTCCCGTACCAAATCGAGGGTTCTTGTCTCATTCTTTTGGCCACAGGTAAATAAAGATATACGTATGTATTGTCGCTCCTGCAAGATATGCAAAGAGGTTAAGTCACGCGGTCCACGCCATGCAGCACCTGTCCAGGCTGCGGCCATTTTTATTCGTCCCTTTCAAAAGATGGCGATAGATATTATTGGTCCTTTTAAAATGGAGTTGACCAGAGGACACCAATTTATCTTAACATGCGTTGACATATGTACTCGTTGGCCAGAGGCTATACCTCTCAAGAGCATTTCTACTGCCGATATTGCAGACGCTCTTTGGCTAGTATTCTCACGTTTAGGATTTCCCAATAAAATCTTATCGGATTATGGCACAGAATATCAGACACTATGTCTAAGGTGATGTCTACACTCAGGATTGAAAGGTCTTTAAGCAGTATCTATCATCCGATGTCAAACGGTTTAGTTGAACGTTTCAATAGAACGCTCAAGAGTTTGCTAGGAAAGATAACTGAGGATCATCCTCAGGATTGGGACAGGGTCTTACCAGCTGCTCTTTTTGCGTATAGGTACTAACGAGCATACATGGTTTTTTCCATTCCAACTTGTCTTTGGTGCGCAGCCGCGCGGTCCCATGTCATTGCTGCACGACCTAATAACTGCTGAGAATATCAGCGAAGACACTAAATCCTCTTACAATATGTAATTGCTTTAAGGCAGAAAATTATTGAAGCATGTAGATTAGCTACCTCTGCATCCGAGTCTGCTAAACAGAAAGCAAGAAACTTCATAAATAAAAAAAGATGTCTACGTCAACTCTTCCCTGGTGACAAGGTACTTGTACTACTGCCTTGTAGAGAAAATAGACTTCTTATTACATGGAAAGGTTCTTACACTATCATCTCTAAAATTTCTGATGTCGACTGTGTCGTAGATGTGGACAGAAAACATAAAACTTTTCATATCAACATGCTAACAGAATTTCGTGAACGACTACATTACCTACAACCTATTTATGAAGCGACGGACGATTCGCTAGTCCCGCATGGTCATTACACATCTCTGTCAGTCATACAAGAAGAGGAATCTACTTTCTCAGATGTAAATCTTCCTCTCTCCGTTATCCCACTGCATTCTACAGAATCATGGGACAATGTGACTGTTTCTTCAGAGTTGTCTGCTGAGCAACAACAAGAAGTTTCTTCTCTTTTACAGACTTTTCAGGATGTTCTCACTGACATTCCTGGACAAACATCAATTGTTAAGCACGACATAATACTCACTGATCATAATCCTATCAGAGTCCGACCTTATACTATTCCTTTACACATCCAAACACAGGTCGAGAAAGAATTGGATGAAATGATACAGATGAAAATAATTGAACCATCTACTTCGTCATATTCTTCGTCTATGGTTATTGTCCGTAAAAAAGACAATAACATACGTCTTTGCGTCGATTATCGTAAATTGAACCAGGTAACGAAATTCGATGCTGAACCTATGCCCTTATTAGAGGAGCTACTCGTTAAGCTTTCTAACTCTAGGTTCTTTACCAAACTCGACTTGTCCAAAGGTTATTGGCAGGTTCCCCTCACTGAACGCGCCAAACCTCTTACTGCTTTCTCAACACCTAGGGGGCTGTTCCAGTGGAACTTCATGCCTTTCGGCCTTATGAATGCCCCAGCGACTTTCGTACGCATGATGCGTCGTATACTTTCTCATCGTCCTGATGTCATTGCGTACTTGGACGATATTTGTCTCTTTAGTGATTCCTGGGAAGATCACTATCGAGGTCTTGTTGACCTATTGTCTATCCTACGCTCGCATAATTTGACGGCCAAACCGTCAAAATCCTTTGTTGGCTTTAGCAAGATTTCTTTTCTGGGTCATCGTGTTGGTCATGGTCTCCTGCGGACGGAGGACAACAACACCACTAAAATTATCAATATTACTACTCCCAAAACAAAGAAGCAAGTTCGTAGCCTATTAGGCTTAATACAATTTTATGGAAGGTTCATCCCTAATCTATCATCTATTACAGCACCTCTCTCTACACTATTGAAAAAGGGGTCACCTAATATTGTACGTTGGTCCCAAGAATGCAAATCCTCACTAGATAGGATTAAGGGGCTGTTTTCTTCTCCACCTATCCTAAAACTACCCACTGCGGATAAGACTTTTGTTCTTCGCGGTGATGCATCATCCATAGGAATCGGAGCCGCATTGATGCAAGAGTATTCTGAAACTCTGCATCCGGTGATGTATGTCCCTAGGAAGCTAAATGCGGCAGAACGGAATTACTCTGTACTAGACCGAGAGTTATTAGCTATGGTCTGGGCGATTCTTAAACTTCAGAGATTCCTTCTTGGTGCGCATTTTATTGTGGAAACTGACCAAAAGGCTCTAACAGCTATTCAAAGTAAGGATCTGAAGAGCTCAACATCGACTAGATATGCTATTGCTCTTCAACCTTTTCACTTCTCGATACGAGCTATCCGTGGTTCGGATAATGTAATGGCAGATATACTGTCTCGATTTCCACATAATTCTACGTGACTATCTTTATAAATTTCAGGGTTAACTAGATACCTGTAGTTATAGATTAACACTCAGATAATACATGTTTATGATCCTGTTAAGTTAAGACTCGAGAATAGTCTGTTCATCTTTCTCTGTAACAGAGGAAGGTTTGATTATACCCATACACAGGCCAAAAGTTTACATAGCCACATTTTATAGATAAAGATGTAGGATTGAATGTTATATATTATAAAATCCTACGGTTATCAAACAGAGTGCATCATTTGTATTTTCTTACAGCAAATCAGGCTGTGATATGGAGAGTGTCGACAGCTTGCCAGCTGTATTAAGATGTGACGTCCTTGCTTTTCATTTAGCGTTGGATGCTTCTATTGATGTCTATGGCTCTCATTACAGTACACTTTGCTTTGGAACTCCTGACTACATCGAGGATTCCTGCTTGTTAATTAAATTTGTTGTACATTGTCACATGATATTATGTTAAATATATGTTACTTTGTAATCATAACCTTTCGAGGATATATACAGGTGTCTCTATATTGTTGTATATTAATGACACCTCTATTTTTTGTAATTCATTATTGCGAAATATGGCTATATTGTATTTTTTGGGGGATATATGGAAGTCATTTGTATGTATTGTCCTAGCACTTCATAGTGCGACTGTGAGAACATAGTTTCTCTAAAGTTGTGAGATTATTTCTGTTCTCACCCGACGTTCCATTGTGCGTCATTATGGCCTTAAGTTTTGGCGATGTATGTGTTGATGCCCTCTAGCTGCGCGTCATTTATACGCGGTGGGCTGGTTGTCTAGAGTATCATGCTCTTTATTTTAGTTTTGGTGTGTATGTTTATTAGGGTTTGTCATGTACACGGTTATATATTATTATGATATGCATTGATGTCATGCATTGTTTATTGTACCTGATTACCGTGTCATAATCCTTGTCTTCTCCTTTTCTTCTCCTTTTCTCCTTCTTTGCATATCTCATCTTGCCTTTGTTTACTCGTCGTCCTTCTGTACTTTTGTCTCGCTACTATTTATACCTTTGTATTTATGACTTTATATTTAGAGTATACTTGAAGGTAGATATGTGTATGCTTCCGCCCGCCTTTGTTTCCAGTCATTGTATTTTTAGAAAAAAAAATGATGTTATCATTTTTCCCCGGGGGATGCGGTAAACTGTTAAGATAGGAAATTATGTATTATTTATTCTGTAGTCAAAGAGAAACCATTATTTGCATATTTTTTAGTTCAAGGTGAGATTTAGCGGTTATCTCCCCTGTCTGGGCAATGTCCATTATCCTGTATGTCTATATTAGGATATCGATCATACAGCTGGCCATATATGGAGCGGCCTTGCTCTGATTTCACGGAAAGGTCTGGATTAGTCTGTGGCTAGCTCTACTTTGGGCTTACACATGCGCAGTGAACTTGCGCGGGGAAATGAAGACTGTTTTTCCGGGCAGTCGATGTGAAGTCTTCGAGCTGTCAAGAAGTCAGCGCTCGTCTCTGTCTATAATTCTGGGGAATGGAGCCTTTTTAGGTGTTAAATGATATTGAAGTTTTCCCCTGTGATTATTCTGGCTTGTGATTGTATAGCCATGGATGTGAGGAAATTT
Organism: Oreohelix idahoensis; assembly: GCA_024509875.1. Lineage (NCBI taxonomy): Eukaryota > Metazoa > Mollusca > Gastropoda > Stylommatophora > Oreohelicidae > Oreohelix > Oreohelix idahoensis. Next base: position 81,210 of record JAMPIV010012239.1, on the reverse strand, counting down.
GTTGTGTGTTATTTCTAAACGGCAGACAGGTGAAGAGACTTTTGAATCTTATTTTATAGCCAAGAACATGATTAAGATGGCTTTCTCCTAATGCGGAGATGTACTGAGTGGAGGAGACTGATTTTAGCAATTTCTTTGAAGTAACCTTGCCGCTTATACGGCTTATTCTTTGTAGATGAGATCTACATGACCTGTCTGGTCACGAGAAGTCAAGTACTTTATTAAGTTGGTTTTCTCCGAGTGCGGAGATATTAAATAGGAGAGACTGATGTTGGCCATTTTGAAAACCACGCTGCTTGTACGGCTCATGTGGAGCCCAGAACTGTATTGCTAAGGTGGCTTACTCCGAGGGAGGAGATATATATTATATAGAGGAGACTGAGTTAAATATTTTGAAGCAGCCCGCCATTCGTGCGGCTGATTATGTAGCTTTGATCTACACGACCTGCTTGGTCATGAGGAACCAAGAACAGTAGTCATATGAAGCGCGCCAGTTGCGCGGCTTATTCGTTGCAGCCAAGATTTACATGCAAAGTCTCCATGATGTTGAATATTATGAGTTGTTACTATCTACATGATTATATGTGCTTACATGACAATGAATCGTTCGATGTCAGCGTATGTTACTGTTGTCGTAATAAATATGTCTGAAACGTCAACAGTCGCGTTCAACGCTTCCTGACTTCATCGTCCTGTATGACTGTGACGTCTTCATAACCTGTTTACTGTAGCCCTGTGTGGGCGTGTATGTCAAGATATTTACACCAGTAGCAGTACCCACTACTAACAATGCCAGTACACCTATCTTGCACTGTGGTACCACTTATATATATATAAACACACGTCCAACACTTGGGGTTGCAACACGGCCACTGTAAGATAGTTTTTGTGTTGTATAATGGTATGAATGAATAATAGTTAAAAATGCAATCCACGAAAGCCACGTATTTATTTATTAACACAAACAACATACTTATGCATATAACTCCATATAAGAACACAATTTTATATCACATGACTAGTAACAAAACTGTAGCAGCAGTCGGACTTCCAACATTTCAGGTGTCTGAGTCTTAGAATTTGTTGACCGACACCACAACCCTGGTAGATAGGTTTACATGGTATGTCCTGGTAGATAGGTTTACATGGTATGTCCTGGTAGATAGGTTTACATGGTATGTCCTGGTAGATAGTTTTACATGGTATGTCCTGGTAGATAGTTTTACATGGTATGTCCTCGTAGATAGTTTTACATGGTAATGCCCTGGTAGATAGGTTTACATGATATGTCCTAGTAGACAGGTTTACATGGCATGTTCTGTAATGTAGTATGTTCAAGAGATTGATGACCAAAATTTTCAGCTCTGATGTAACATTGTGGTGCGCAAATGTAGGGCGTCAGAATTTTGCAAAGTGTGGTTCTATTAGCATTGAAAGTGGCACAGCTAATATGTGTTCACTATTTAAACATAGGCATGAAGTGTAATAGTTTTTATTTTGGAAATAAAATGCAATAAAAATATTTTAAACAGTAAAATCAATAACAAATATTTTACAGTTCTTAACGTAATTAATTTTGTCGCTAAAATTTTTACAGCACTGACATAAATAAATAAGGATAAAATGAAATTATAGCATATAATGCATTAAATATTTCGTATTTAAATTGTCTCCCTTAGGTTAAACAAAAATATATGAGTAGGTCGTCATTTTCTACTATAACACTTCCAACTGTTTGTCATATGTGTTCTTTTTCTTATACGATCAATGTCAGATTTGTTCATGACCTCTCTGTAACATCTAGTCAGTGGCGAACTGAGCGTCCATCATCCGGGCACTGCCCGATGCCCTACAGCAGTACGGTATAAAAAAAAAGGGGGGGGGGGTTGCACGCTTTTCTGGCCTCCTTCCCTTGCCTTCTCAACGAAACAATGACTTCTGGTGAGCTCACAAAGCGGGTTTGAAAATACACAAGCTGAAATGATTATTAGAATGCTTGCAAGAAACGATAACAAGAATGTACTGGAAAAAACAAAGCGACACAAAGTAGTTTCATTTGCCTCATTTAAGCATGTTTAAATATGCATACGAACTTATTAATATGTTAATTTAATAAATATGTACACCATGATGTTATCATTATCCACTCCCTGCCTGGAGCCTGGTGGTACCTCTGCCTTTGGTTTCCTCTGAGAGAACGGAGCGTGCTGTGGTGGTTTATGACTCCATCATTTTCACCAAAAAAATTCTAAAAAAATCGACAAGTAAAATGCAGAATATAAATCAACTCCGCCGACTAAGACAGAAGAAGGTCCTCTGGGAAGGAGGCGCACGAAGCAACCAAGAGAAAGCCGAAAGGAGTCTGGGTTGCCGACTAACCATTTTTTCGTCTAGGCAAATCTCCAAGATGGCACACGGAATGTTCGTACTCTATATGAACAATGGAAAACTTCATAAGTAGCAGCAGACATGGAAATTACAGGATTGATATCCTGAGTCTCTTTGAGACACGGTGAAAGGTGTCACGGGTTGTCTCCCGTTATACTGCAGTAGTGGCCCAACAGTGGCCAAAACTTGGATTATCTAATGTGGGTCTTCAAAGGTGTCTACCTTCGCACAAGATTACTTTTGATAGAGTTATAGATAGAAGGATAATGATGCTTCTACCTCGATTCACAAGATATTTCAGAAGTCAAGAACAATGCTGAATAAGTTAGCACGTTAACTTTGTATCTGACACGCCGCTTCGACCCACAGACTAGTACAGCTGGTAACGTGCGTAGAACCTCAAATAGTCTGTCCAGTCTTTACCTCCAACCTATTAACTAGGCAAATCTTAGACGTCTTGCTCAAGTAAATTGTTAAGATATTTTATATTCATAGAGGGGGTAGTTAAATGTTTGAGACCCTCCATGCACGTCTATAGTATTTTGTAGACGCACATTTGAGCGCATCTTTGATAATTGTATGATATTATTTATGTACGAGAATGCACCAGAATTGAACGGGGGCATGTCGCGTTAGGACTTGGGGGATTTTTGCTATAGATTAAAAAAAAAAAGTCCTAGAATTCCATGGAGGAGGATCGATAGTTTATTTATCCAGAGAAAAAAGGAATCTTTCGTGGTCATCCCAAATATAGGGGGAGCCACATATGTATAAGCAAATGTGAAGCATCTTTGCTTTGAGGAAGACGTTCTTGGGCTATATGAACTTTTATAATGCCTAATATTGGCCAGAAATCGGCCCGTTTAATGTTCCAACTCCAACATGTGTTCTCTACTGGCCTTTAACTGTAGAGCTTCAGTCTGACCAACCTAGTCGGCTGCTAGTGCGTCCAGTTAACGTCAGGAGACACTCGAATATCAAGTATCTACATATATTTCCACAAGCTAAATGCCAAACATGATCTTCATATATCTTCATGCATTTTTGTCGGTTAATGAGGTCGACCATCGTCCTTGTAGAACTGATGTCTGCCATATTCATTATATTCTTAATCGTCGATGTACTTGTTGCCTACTATGTTCCATGTTGAATCATGTACTATATGAGAATAAAGTATTATCGTCCATGTTGGATCATGTACTATATGATAATAAAGTATTATCGTCCATGTTGGATTATGTACTATATGAGAATAAAGTATTATCGTCCATGTTGGACCATGTACTATATGAGAATAAAGTATTATCGTAGTGACAGATGAAAATGAAGCTACACTTTAATCTCACCGGCGCCCATCATTTTGTTGAAATCAAAATCGCCAACGTGGATTCTACGTGTTTCCTTAATTAGCACGTCCAGGTGAACGCGCTATAAGCCATGTCATTCGCTCTCCGTCTTAATTTTAATTTAGCCACGCCTACGGTCTTCTCTCACGAGCCATTATAATTAGCAATCTCTGAACCCCTTACTGTTATTCCTTCAAAGAGGCGGGCCAGAGGCGGCGCCGGCGGTCATGTTATCGACGTCTTCTGTATTCACTACGAGTGAGCACAGTTCTGTAACACCTCTGATTAACACCGGAACGAGAACCGCCTATGGTGGGGGGGGGGGGCGGAGAAATCTCTAGCAACGGCTAAGCCTTGCGGTAAAAGGTGTGTAAACATCCTTTTATTCAAGAACTGAATGTAGAACCTACGAGAGGTGTGAATTTCCTCATATAGGAGACAAAAATCCGCCATTTCATATATATATATATATATATAGTCATGCTCATAAAACTCAGTTATCAGTTTGTTGTCAGGATTTCTTGAATGGTCTAGCGCGCATTTTTGGAGTCTTAAGTATCTGGATTTCCTATAGAAATACGTGGAGACTTATTTCAGTTTTCTTGTGTTGCGGCGATAAACCCTGCAATCTAGCGGTCTGAATAGCTCCAGAAACATTCTTAAAATATTATCGGGTCTTAGATTTTGACCTGTGCGGTCCTCTTGTTTTTCTTTCAGAGAGAGAGTTCCCACATATAAACATTTAAAGAATTTTTTTTTTCTCTAACCAGTGGCACTCGAGTTTCCTGCTCTTTTGGACCAATGACACGTCATTGTGAAGCTGGGGGGTCAGTGGACTTTCGTTCCAACCCGGTCAGGAGCTTCCCTCCTTCCCATCCACACGGGATTTATGTGCAGGAACCGTTCAGGTTATTCAGTCAAATTTCCGGTCGTGAACATTTTTTCAAACGCCGACGCCCACATTTAAAGAATAAAAATCTTAACGGGACAAGAAATTACCGAACATGTTCACATCAAATCTGATCCGCCTGTGGTGGCCAAATATCTATATATAAACATTTGTTTCAGAATATTGACTATCGTAGTTTTTCTTTTCTCAAGTGGATTTATCCAGAAAAAAGAATACTTGGGACCATAACCGGCAAGCAACCTCAGAGTGAGAGATAAAAACAGATATGAGATCCTTTGCTTATCCTTCATGGTTTTCTAACAGTGTACCCACCAGACATTTTCCTTAAATAACGGACTATTGTGTGCTGCCCATGGTCAAGATTTTGATCGCAGTATATATATATATTTATACCATCACTACCTGCCGTGAACTTTGACACACAAAAATTAGCACTAGTTAAGCGGGCGTTCCCCATTAGGAAAAGTTAATCATTCTTGGAAGAACTGGGGTCCCTTGGATAGCACCACCCTGAAAATATGTCAAAAATACACTGATATGTTCAAGAGTAGTAGGTAAGTGTGATTGCTTGTGGCCACAGACTGACAGATTGTAAGAAAGAGAAATGAATATTTCATATTTTGTATAATCATTATACTAACTTCTGTCTTTTCGGGTTCGCTAATACTGTTATATTATTTCTTTTCTTCTTTGTTTCAGGACAGATTAACTAGAGACTTGGTTCTTTTTTTTTACTTTATCGTCTATCTTTACACCTTATTATTAACTGTAATCTTTTGGGTTAATTACCTCTGTCGGGATCTACTTTAGGATTCATTTACAATAGAGGAGGGCCTATTGAGTTAATACATTTTCTTGCATTTTTTAATGTCTGTAAACTATACTTTCTGATAGATACTATTGATGTTGTGATTTTCTAGATAATAAACATAATAAACCTTAACTTATCGTGTTGGTCAAAACCCCTGCCCTTATATGTTAACCATAGTGTTTTCACGTCTGTACGTATTATGTCACCGAATTGTGTATATGTAAGTGAAGTGTAACTGGTATATTTGTACCAGGAGAGTAAGTGCGTCTAGTTAAATATTGTCGCGAGATAGGCTGGATTAGAGCAATTACTCAATCCAGAGACTGTCCTTCCTCTTACACTCTCACCCTTGTGAAAAGTAAAGCTATTTCTTGCCCCTTATTCTCACATAGTTTACCATTATCACCTCTGCACGGATTGGACCATAAACATTTTCAACCTATCTTAATAAAATCTACGACATAAATGTCGGCTCGTCGCGGGATTAAGATCTAAGTCTAAGTCTAGATAGAGTGTGTTGTGAGTTAGTTTTGTCATTTAAGGAATAAATAATTACCCCCTAGACAACGCTTTTAGTTCCTGGGTGTTTGACCACACACACATATAGGATTTGTTTCTTTCCACAGCAATAGAGTTACAGGAAACTTGGTTTGAATTTAATCTTTATTAAATATATGATATTTGGTAATTTTGTAACAGACCGCTATTTCTCATGATTGTTTATCAATCACTGGTGTTTTTTTTAAGTTAGCATAGTTGAGCTAAGCAAAGGACGGCTTGTTCTGACTTTAAGTCAAGTTAATAACGTCCCTTCTCTCAACTGACTTCCAGTGAGGAGAGGTTTGGGTGGAGTTTTGTAAGGAAAATTTTTTTTCTCCTAAAATTGTTTTTATAAATATAAAACAAAAATTTTTTTCTCCACTATTAGTAATAGTAGATTTTTTCAGTTGTTACCTAATCTACCTTTTATTTGGCTTATTCGTCTGCATTAGGAGCTTAATTGCCAGGTAATAACAGCGATAGCTTAGAAAACTGATAACTGAAGGAGGTATCTCAGGTAATGTTTTTTTGGTGTTTTTTCTCGTAAGAGACTAAACGTTTTTCTCCTCCTTTTCTTTTTCTTTTCTCGACTTAGTGGCATTCAATTCTTTGACATGGCTGAACGTGTTAAACTTAGGGCGATGCTAATAGAGGAAGCAAGGGAGACAGGATTGCAAGGAGAAGAAGTGACTGCGTTCGTCAATAAAGAACTTGACATATACGACGCTTAGGAGAAGAGAGCAGAAGCTAGGGACAAGGAAGCACAAGATCGAGCAGAAGCTAGAGAGAAGCAAGCACAAGATAGAGCAGAGAAGAAGGAAGCACAAGATAGAGCGGAGAAGAAAGAAGCGGAAGATCGTCAAGTGGAAAAGAAGAAAATTGAGGCAGAGATAGAAGCTCGCAGAGAAAGAGAGAAGGAGAGACAAAGAGAGGAACGAGAGAAGGAGAGACAGCATGAAGTGGCACTTAAGGCCTCGAGGTCCAAAGCCGTAGTGCTGTGTCTTCCTCCAGCAATGGAGAGTTTCCACCCCAGTCACAGTCAACGGATCTCTCCAGTACTCAATCTTCTCAACTTACAGCGATGTCCTTTGCCCTAGAATCCTCCCCTAGCCCCAATGAAAAAAAATGACACGTTTCTAGAGAAATTTGAGAGAATAGCGAATCTGTATGGGGTAGAGAGTTCCCGATGGGGCATGAAGCTTTCACAGGCTCTAAAAGGTACCGCTTATGACGTGTACATCAAACACTGGGAAGCAGCCAAGACAACTACGAGATGTTAAAGAAGGCTTTACTGGAGCGGTTCGAAATAAACGCTCGAAATTTTCTGAAAATGTTCAGAAACAGCCGAAAGGAGAGCACTGAGACATTTCTGCAGTTCTCTTCACGGCTGACGGGTTATTTGACAAAGTGTATGGAGCTTTCCTAGCTTCACATTACGTACGAAGGACTTCTAGAATTTGTCTTTACAGAACAAATAAAAACCACTATGTCAAACGAAACCCGCAGATTTCTAGCAGAACAAGGCGCATTGAAGTTGGATGACATCCTCAGTAAGGCTGAGCGTTATGTAGATGCGTTGGCCGAACTTTCCAGCACTAAACGCTAACCGACAGATGAGCCTTCTCGGAAAAATAATCTAGAACAGTCATCCCATTCATCCCAGTCTTCCCATTCTTCCATTCTGATACGGTTACAATTCCTTAAATAGCTTGACTTGCTATGGATTGGATGCAGAGTGCAATAGACTCCATGCTTTGACACTCGGTCTCTATTTAGGCCTTGAGTCGCCTTCCAGGGTTATGCTAATAGCTTTGCACGTAATATTACTGTGGGTACAATTTTGGTCAGACATATCCCAACTCCCTGGCCCGTACACAGGCACTCAGGCACAAACACGTCAATAACCATTGACAGTGTACAAATATTTATTACACCACAATAACGTTCAGCATCTCTTCAAATAGCACAATATAAGGATTCTCTTCTAGTCGTGTCTAGACTACAGTCTCGTCCTCGGAGACATCATGCATTTTAATAAAGTCTGGTACTCACGCATTTAGAAAACTTCACACTCTGCTTTTGCCTAAACTGATAATACACTTGCAGTAGAAGCTGTAATACAATTGATGGTAAGATAGCATGCAGGTGGATTAATAACACAAGCTGAAGATATCGTCCATACGGACATATGCCATCTACACAGGCCGAAGACACAAGCCCAAGTGATTTAAAGAACGCTCAACTTGTCCCATTTTAAAGTTGCCGTCTGCTATCAATTTGAGCAGCCGACAAGACGTAACTTCCTGTAACCACGGACTACCGTGTATAAACAATACAACCAGGAAGTGATCGTATACAAAACATGATATGATATTTACTCATATCATTTACTCCCCCCTGGACTAAAATAATGAAAAGGAACTTTTCATTATTTCCATAGTACAATCTTACAAGGTCACTGGAGAAACCATATGACAATATCGAAATTCTCAACTGTCATCATTATGATAGCACCTAGAGGCGTGCTCCATAATCGACAATTTAACACACAAGGTGTGTGTTGGGTTCGATTTATTGTGTTTTGGTTCTCGTTTGTTCGTTGTTTGAGGTGTGACAATGAGTTTGTCGAAGCTGTCTACTTGATAACGCGAATGTATTCAATTTGGAACAAGTAGTAAAAAGTCAACTGCAACTGCCAACCCTGGGCATAGTAACTAATGCCAATAAGATGTATAGTTCAATCAATTTATTTAACATGGTACGGTTCACTAGACGAACATATAAGGTTGACGACGGATGGTTGACGTTCACTGGACAGCACACCACGTAAGGTTCATATTTAAAAAATGCAGTTAATTAGTTCATAAAGATCATCGCTTAGGTAACGTCAGAATAGTTACAGTGTTCATAACATGGCATCCAATTAAGCAAATGAGGCAGTTATATAAGATAGTTCAATCTTCCACTGTCCTATGACCTTGGCAATGACGGAGAACTTTGTCAGGTCTTGAACATCATATAAGATTCCGATACTACGTATCTCCTTTAGTACTGGCCTCTTATTTTCAATCAATGACGAATAACAATACTATATATTTTTCTGCCCACGACCTTCGTGGCATCATAGCTTTGATATAGCAAATATACTTGAGTCACCTCTGCTTTGCGGGGTACGTATTCGTAACAGCCGAATACTGATTTATATCATAACAATTTATATCAAGCCAATCCGGGAGGATCCTAACGTCGGAATCCGTCGGCTTTAAAGTTTACATAATAAGTTTCACGTAAGACTCCATTTTGTACCAATGACGTATTGGTTCAACCAGACGTCTACGTGAGAACGAAAAGACATTATCATCAAAAATCATACTTGCTTCTCTTCCAAAGAAATAACACTAGATTACTGTAGACCCGAGTCCTCATCTATGAACAGACGGACGGTCATACGCAATAACAATATACCCGCAAACGGGTTCGAACGCCATGAATCAATGGACTCGTTCTTGGGCACTAAGCTTCTCAACCCCAGCTATGACGTAGACTGACTGACTAGATACACGTGCGGTCTACATAACCCCCTATACGCCTTAGTGCACAACCGTGCGGTAATGAAATCAAACTCACCAATAAGACTTACTCTCATGTGAGTCGGTGCGCAAAGTTACTTACAGAGGTAGGACAACATATTAACAATATGATACTACCTTCATCTGTCTACGAAAAGGGCTCTACAGTGTGGTATTTAGTAATAACATTACCAAACCCATTATCGTTAGCAGACGCTCTTTTGACACAAATGTGAGGTAACTACATTAATTAGAAGGCAGTGTGGAAAACGTCAATATGTCAGTCATGGCACTCATACAGCATACCATGTCAACAAACGCCTTAAGTCATGTCGGTATGTAAGTCTACCTATCTATCAAATGAAATGCATAATAAGCAATCAAAGACAGAATAGAACATATGAGGCAGACAAGTCAAAATATAAGTGGGGACTGTGACAATATGTCAACATAGTTATTAATATTTGTATGTATGCAATGTCATGTGGTGAATGACAATGTTCATGAGATGTCATGTGAAGATATATTACTTAATATCTAAACATGCGAAGGTTATAGGTTATAATGAGTATAAGCACCATAGTAATTCAATTCACATAGTGACACATTAATGAACCAATGTAATATCACTAGGGTTATTAAAACTGGTCACGTTAGACCATACAAAGTCCTTCCTGTAGGAGTATTTAAAAGCATTAAAGTTTCAATAAGTCACTAGTTCGCACTTATTCACACATCATTGTCATTAATTTCCAGTTAAGTACATATGCAGGAATGAAATAGTTTATTGAGAAAGAAAAACAATCCATTTTTCCTCTTTTCGGATGTCGATGTTTGTCTTCCATGCAATAGCATATACAGCACAGATACCATTATTCATTCTGTACTTGAAAATTTTATAAGTCCATGTTGGAATATAATCTCATCGTTATGTCCCTTTTTGAACTTTGGTGTAAGTAATTTTAGTTATTTCCCTTTTTTGAAACGATAATTGAGTATCAAAGTTGGATCGCAGTAGCATTTGTGGCGACAACTGGAGATAGCGGATGCTTCACGCATCTCGACAACACGTCAGCCATAACATTCACTCTTCCCTCGATGGGCTTAATCTGGTATTGATAGGGTTGAAGGGCCAATGAGGCACAGGCAGCTTTTGCATTCTTAAATCTCGCCGTTTTCAGGTAAGAAAGTGCTCTTTGGTCCGTCTCGAGTGTGAAACTTGCACCATGCAGGAAGCGCTGCAGTTTAGAGAAGCAGAACACAAGAGCCAGCAGCTCTCTTTCAATGACCGGGTAACGCTGCTCAGTAGGCGTTAGCTTCCTGCTAACATAAAGTGTTGGATGCAAACAGCCATTCCATTCTTGCAACAGCGAACCTCCAATGGACGTTTTTGAAGCGTCGACTCTAAGAGTAAAATGTTTAGAAGGATCAGGCAATCTCAATATAGGCAACTTGGAAAACAGACATTTTAATCTATCTAAAGTTACATGACATTCTCGACTACAAACAAACCTATTTGGTGACTCTTTCTTCACCAGTGATGACAATACGGACGTATACTCTGCAAAATTGGGGATAAACTTACGATAAATGTTTAGGAGCCCCAGAATACTTCTAACCTGTTTTTTTTGTCCTGGGTAAATCAAGGTTTAGAATTCTAGAGATGGTAGTATCCTCTGTTTTCAAAAAACCTCCTCCCACTTTATATCCCAAAAAAGAAATCTCCTGAAATCCAATCTTAGTCTTAGATGGACGTGCAGATAAATTATGAAGACGTAGAGTGCTAAGTAAGGATTGAATACCCTCCAAATGTTCATCCCAAGAATGATGAAACAGACAAATGTCGTCAATATAAGTAATGAGGTCTTCTCTGTCAGAGAAGAGTCGTCTCATCATGCGAACGAAGGTCGCAGGTGCGTTTACTAACCCAAAGGACATATAATTGAATTAAAATAGACCTAGTGGAGTTGCGAACGCAGTATAAGGCTTGGATCGTTCCGTTAATGGCACGTGGAAATAGCCTTTAGACAGATCAAATTTAGAGAAAAATGTAGCCGTAGCTAGTCTATCCAATAAAGACTCTAACACGGGAAGTGGTTCCGCGTCGTGAATGGTGACCGAATTTAGACGTCTAAAATCTATGCATATACGTATAGATTTGTCTTTTTTCCGGATCAAGACCATCGGAAAACTATAAGGGAAATGAAATGGAGAAATGACATTTAATTTCACCATCTGTTCTAGTTCCTCCTTAACTTGACATTGTAAATGTATCGGTATAGGGTATGGTTTCAACTTAATCGGTTGAAAGTCTGTCAGAATAAAATCATGTTCGATGATATCAGTGTGTCCTGGGACATCAGTAAGGACATCAGCAAAAGAACGTAAGATTGAAGTAACCTGTTCTTTCTGGAAAGAAGATAGAGTTGGCGATATATCAACATCTTTCCAACTTTCAGTAGCCAAGTAGTGAAGACTAGGTAATACTAATAGTGAGTCATTACCATCAGTCAAATCAGAATTTTCCTCCTGTATGACAGCCAAAGAAGAATGACGACAGACAGATTGATCAAGAGCTTCAAAGACTGGTCTTAGATATGGTGGACGTGTATGAAACTGCTGTAACATATTGATATGAAAAGTTTTTTCTTTTCCCTCTACTGAGACAATATAATCAACATCAGACAGTTTCTCCACAATCCTGTAAGGTCCTCTCCATGACACTAATAATTTGTTATCTCTCCTGGGTAATAGTACGTAAGCTTCATCACCAGGCCAAAGTTGGCGTAATTTGCGGTTTTGGTTAATAAATAACCTCGCCCTAAGCTTTGCCTTTTCAGATGAACCTACTGCTATTTGGCATGCGTCTATTATTTTTTTCCTCAAATTGACCACATATTGATATGAGGTCTGAACCTCCTTGTTCATCTCAGCACCAATTAAAAGTTGTTTTAATATAGACATTGGGCCTCGTGGTCTGGCGCCAAAAACCAATTCGAATGGACTAAAGCCTGTATGTTCATTTTTTATCTCTCGATACGCAAATAAAATAGCTGGGAGGACTCTGTCCCAATTTTGAGGATATTTAATTGTAACTTTATGTAGCATTTGTTTTAAGGATCTGTTGAGGACTTCTATTTTTCCGTTAGACTGAGGATGGTATATTGAACTAAGGGATCTTTGAATCCCAAACATATCCATAACCTGTTTCATAGCATCTGAAACTAACTGAGTTCCTCTATCAGATAGAATGTTTTCAGGAAAACCTATTCTACTAAAAATCAAGAATAATGCATCAGCAATATCTACCGTGGTGATGGTTTTTAAAGGTATAGCTTCTGGCCAGCGTGTGCACATATCTATGCAGGTCAACACATATTGATGACCTCTGGCTGATGTTACCTTTAAAGGGCCAATAATGTCAATGGCCATCTTTGCGAAGGGACGCAAAGAGATATCAGATGCTTGAATGGGCGCATCATGTTTTGGTTTTCTGGTTGCTACACTTTGGCAGATGGTACATGTACGACAAAATAATTTGACGTCTTTCGTAATTCCGGGCCAAAAAAAATATGACAAAACTCTTTGTTTTGTTCTAGCAACACCTAAATGTCCTGCACATTCAATGTCATGTGCATGTCGTAAAATGAATGGTCGAAAACAAGCTGGTACCATAATCTGTTTCTTTAAGGAATTAGCAAATTGATAGTTTCTTACTAAAATCCCATTTTTGATAGTATACCAGTGTTTTGCACAGTCATCTACCATTACATCATTCAAATGAGCAATATGAAAATATTTTTTTAAGGAAATATCATCTTTCTGTCTTTGTATAAAGGTTTCCTTATCAATTAGCTCCATCTGAAATAAATTGTCATCATCAGTATTGACATCATTCATTGCCTTAATATCATCATTATTTTCCTGTTGATAATGAATTATATCATCATTATTATTTTCCTTTTCTTCTTCATCTTCTGAAGTGGTATCTTCAGTTATATCTTCAGGTAACACATCAATAACTGGTTTGTGATGATCATTATCCATGCGAGACTGAGCTCTGGTAGTTACAGCATTTGAACATAATAAATGTTGTCTTTCCCATATTTCAATATCTTCCTGTGTACATTCATGCAATTTACCTATGTTTCCCATAATAATTCCAGCAATTGGATTGTCCAAGAGGTATACCAGTGTTCTTCCTGTAAAATATGGTGTGTCCAAAAACACCTCCGCTGTGGGGTAATATTCCACCGTACCTCCAAAAGTTATGCATTTCACTTGTTTTCCTGTATATTCCACCTTATCAACCAAGGCCTTGCGCACACCAATGGTGGTTGCACCAGTATCTCTCAGTAAAGATACTAACTTATTATTGACAAAACCTCTGTTCAAGATCAATGAACCAGTACTTTCAAAAGATGACATGACTGAGAGGGGGTGTCCGCATAATAATCTTGGCACTCCTTGAGGCTGAAATAAAGAATTGCAATTAGTGCAGTTATCACTATTTGCTAAGTCTACACTGCATGAATTTGCATGTGCTACAATATCATTATGGTTCTGATTATTATCATGAACAATGGCATTGGTACGTTCAGTGTTTCTTGATTGTCTGGAGGTATTGTTATGATAAGATCTTTTATTTGCATTCTGATCATTACCTCTATAAAATGATTTCTGTCCTCTATTTGATTTTGAGTTATATTCTCCTCTATTTTGCCAGTTATTGGACTTAAATGAGGTTTGTGGATAATAGTTATCCTCCTGATATGAATTCCAATGTCTTTGAGGTTGGTGTTTATTGAAATTGTATCTACCTCTATTTTGACTATAATTATGTGATGGTTTAAATCTTTGATTCCTATCCATACTGTTTGATCTATACCTAGGTGCATTGCCTTGGAATGACCTAGCAGATGCAGCTGGTAATGAATCCTTAACATTGTTTTTGCTCAATACTCTAATAGGATGTGCAACTTGATACTGACGTCCTAGGGTTTGTAATTTAGTCAGGTTCTCTGGTTTTCTTTCCTGCAGGAAAGCAAGAAAATCAGCACTAATAGATGACAAAACCTTGTCTCTTAGAATTAAATCTGACAAACCATCAAAAGTTTTTCAGTTTTGGATAATTCAATCCATCTAGAAAAATTTAATTTAACAGCTGAAATAAATTCAGTGAAATCTTTTCCAGAATCAGGGTACAAAGACCTAAATTTCTGACGATAACCCTCATCATCTAATTGATACCTCTGCAATAAAATCACATTAACAGCTTCATAATCCTTTCTAGTCTGGTCATCCAAAGTGGAGACTACAGTTAATTGTTCACCAACCAATAAATTCATAAGTCTACATGTCCATGTAGATTTGTCAATCTTATATTCTTCACAAAAAGTTTGGAACCTATTTAGGAAGCATTAAATGTCATCTATGGATGCATTAAACTTTGGCAAATTAATCCTTATGGCAGTAGTATGATCTTTATTTTTATCTTCACCTACCCCAGGATGCAACAGTGGTTGTTGTAATTTTAATTTTTCAAGTTCAATCTCAACTAATCTTATAGCTTGTTGAGATAATATCTCTTCTTGAGCTTTAATTTGTTGCAATTTCATCTCCTCTTGAGCTTTAATTTGTTTCAATTTCATCTCCTCTTGAGCTTTCCCCTCTTGAGATCTGGCATAGGCTAATTTTTCCCTTTCAAGAGCCAATTCTTCTGATCTCCTTTTTTCAGCTAATTCTTCTTTATGGAGCTCTTCTTGTCTCCTTTTTTCAGCCACTTCTTCTTTGCGAAGTACTTCTTGTCTGTTTAATTCTTTATCCACATAAGCCTGCAAGGCTGGACCTTCCAAATTAAGTTCTTTTCTAATTTTCATTAAATCCTTTAATGAAGTCATGGTTGCTTATTATTGTGTTTCTTAGTAATACACAATAATTTAACTTTTATGTATATGAATATGTCAGCTGAATATTAAATACTTCATCCACCAATCTCAGATCAATTTATAATTGCAATAATATAGGTGCAGTGAAATATGAGATATGAACAACAAAGAAAATAGCACGTACAACGAGTAATGACAAGATAGACAGAGTTAGAGCAACTAAAGGAAATACAAATGGGACACAAAGGAATAACTATAAAATATATATGAATTAATTTAAACTAATGCTCTAATACAACTAGACAAGACAAGACGCATATCACAACAATTATGACATCTATGAAATAAATGATAGTAAGGGGAGAATGTACAATATTACAAACAATAATGTAACAAACTGAGTAAAATATTACAATAACAAGACTTATGATAACATTCAATAATGAAACATGACTATACAGCTAACAAAAATGGATCTGTTAAATTCAATAGAGGCAAACTTTTATACAACCAGCAGAATATGCTGGGTCCTTTATCTGAATCAAACAGATACTGCCCTATAGAACGCTTGATTTGTTCATTCGACCTAGCTTTCGCGGTATTAAATGAACAACTCAAGTCCCACCATCCTTGCCCACTAGTTACAAACAAGTACACGTAACGAAAACCCACATATGGTGAAGTCAGAAATCATGCAAACAGATTATATTTACAGTCAAGCTGTATGTAACAATACATAGACTTATCTGTTGCAAAAAAAAAACAATCCTCCTTGAGACTTCGACAAGCAAGGATCAATGTGATGGATCGTTCTCCAGGCTGAGGTTAGGCCTAGAATAGGTGGATCGTTCTCCAGGCTGAGGTTAGGCCTAGAATCGTAAGGCTGACACTTGAAAACAACAGCTCTGGTCTATCGCTGACATCTGATCTTTATAGGATGAAAAATCTCCATATAATACTTTGATTTGATATTGAAAATGTCACTTCTTCTTGTTATTGACACTTTGAGGCACTCTGAGATGCATTTAGATGTTGGAAAGTCTCTTCCACACTTTAAAATCTCCGGCAGACGATCAATGCCGCTATTTTGAATAATGTTATTTTTGCCTCTTGCAGATTGTCTGTTAAGCTTGGCCCCCAAAAAGGTCTGATACGGGTACAATTCCTTAAATAGCTTGACTTGCTATGGATTGGATCCAGAGTGCAATAGACTCCATGCTTTGACACTCGGTCTCTATTTAGGCCTTGAGTCGCCTTCCAGGGTTATGCTAATAGCTTTGCACGTAATATTACTGTGGGTTCAATTTTGGTCAGACATATCCCAACTCCCTGGCCCGTACACAGGCACTCAGGCACAAACACGTCAATAACCATTGACAGTGTACAAATATTTATTACACCACAATAGCGTTCAGCATCTCTTCAAATAGCACAATATAAGGATTCTCTTCTAGTCGTGTCTAGACTACAGTCTCGTCCTCGGAGACATCATGCATTTTAATAAAGTCTGGTACTCACGCATTTAGAAAACTTCAAACTCTGCTTTTGCCTAAACTGGTAATACACTTGCAGTAGAAGCTGTAATACAATTGATGGTGCATGCAGGTGGATTAATAACACAAGCTGAAGATATCGTCCATACGGACATATGCCATCTACACAGGCCGAAGACACAAGCCCAAGTGATTTAAAGAACGCTCAACTTGTCCCAATTTAAAGTTGCCGTCTGCTATCAATTTGAGCAGCCGACAAGACGTCACTTCCTGTAACCACGGACTACCGTGTATAAACAATACAACCAGGAAGTGATCGTATACAAAACATGATATGATATTTACTCATATCACATTCACTATAACCAACGAGAAACCCTACCCGAGAGACCTCCCCAGGAAAAATCGTAATTCTACAAGACCCGATATTCCACCAACAACAACAATCCTGATAAACCCGCACGGCCTGCATGGCAGCGCGGCCATAATGGCTAAGACAAGGGAAATACCCCTACAGCAGGGACGACTGATTAGGGCAAACACCCCGGGCCTAATCGCATCGGATGCTTGCAAACAGCCTCGCAAGGTAGAATCAATGTCAGTGATTCTCAACCTGAGGGGGAAAGGCCCTCAACGCGAAGAACTGTTATTTTGAACGGTACTTCAACGTCTTGTCTTTTTGACACGGGTTTATCCTTTGATTGCATTGTCTCAAGGCATTTGGTCAAACCCGGTCAAGAGACAGAAGAAACCGTCAAACTATGTATAATTTTTAAGAGTGATGCACCCAGGACGCTTCCCATCGCACTGGTAGAAATACACTCTGATTTTGTCAGAGGCGTTATCAAAGCGGCCATTATGGATGATCCTATCTACCCAGTCATACGTGGCTGTTTATTGGGAACGAACGAACGAACGAACTTTATTTTTAAAGGGTTAAGAATTGGGCAAGCAGGCCCGTCTTACATTCTGCCCTTCTTCTCTCTGTCATCTTAAATACCTTATCCTTTCAATAGCACATGTATTTTTAGCATTATTTAAGCATACAACATTATCGAGGTAAAATAATAACATACATTTGTAACATCCAGACATAATCAAATTTAAGGGGCGAAAAAATTATTAATTAAAATAAATTAACAAAAATTAAAACCTTAAAAAAAAATTAAAAAAAAAAAAAAAGTCTAACAAACACAATCTAAACCATTCATACATTAAATAGGACATAATTTGAAACGTAATCAGATAATGGTGGCATATAATAAGAACTCGTGACATTTTGGAAATCTGCTGAATTAGCTGGCACTTCATGTGTTGTCAGCGCATGCGGAAAATGTCCCCACAGGTGAGCTGCTTTGAGTCCCAGGCAGATACTGCCACAGGGAGTGAATTGTTGACGCCTCCACTACACGAGATCCAGTTTTATGACCTATGCTCATTAGGGAGGTAAAGGGTATTGACTGAAAGATGAGAATCGTGCATATAGGCCCGTCTTGCATTTTTCCCTTCCTCTTACTCATCTTTTATTGCTATGTATCCAGACATTCTCCAACATACTTAAGGTATTAGTTCAATGGCGATGCAACATTATAAGTAGTATAAAAGCATACATTTACAGTATCTGATTACAATTAAGAAGTAATGTATATTAAGATGAAAAACTAGATCATCAGACCCTCCATACAGTATATTAGATAATGATAATTCGAAACATAATCCCTTAGGGCGGCATATAATCCGCACTCATTATGTATTTGAACAGTCTACGATTATATGTGGGGAAACGCCAATAGTGTGAACCCCATTTGAACGTGTTGCTGTCGACATTGTAGGACCCCTAGAAAGGACTAAAAGAAGAAACAGGTTTATCCTGACCTTAGTCTACACATGCACTATGTGGGAAGAAGCTATACCGCTAACATGCACGGATTCCAAGCATGTCGCAGAAGCCCTCGTGCAAAGTTTTACACGATTGGGATTCCCTCAACACGTTTTGACGGATAGCGGATCCCAATTCCGTAGCCTGTTAATGGAGGAGATCTTTACGATCTTGAGGACCAAACACATCCACACAAGCTCCTACTATCCGGATGAAAATGCGCTTCAACGGCCGCCTCACAATGATGTTGCGTAAGCTGGGACAAGAGAAACCTGAAGGTTGGGACCTTTACATTTCTGCAGCCTTATTCGCCTACAGAGAAGTTCCCCAGGCATCTACACGATTTCCACCAGCTACACTTTTATTCGGCAGACCGATAAAGGGGCCGCTAGAAGCCTTACTTCGTTCCCTGACAGTCCAGAAGGCTGATGAGACGGTCGTCTCAGCAAGCAAATATGTATCAGAGCTCAAGGAAAGGTTACAACAAGGATGGGACCTAGCAACAACCAACCTTAAGAAAGCACGCGCAAAGCACGCTCAACGATACAATAAAACTAAGAAAGAGAGAGAGAACTCCAACCAGGGGAGATAGTTTTGTTGTCACTTCTAACCGGAAACAACAAACTTCGCATCGGATGGCAAAGGCCGTTTACTGTCCTTAAAAAGATCTCCAGCACTAACAACAAGATCTCTATTAAAGGAAAGGAGAAGATCTACCACGTAAATCTGCTAAATAAATACTTGGAAAGACCCTGCCGTCCTCCTAACATCTGCTGGAGGTCGTCATAGCGACGGAAGATGAGGAAGATGACGATAGTTGCATGGAGTATCCATTGCAACAAACGGAATCCTTCAAAGATGTCAAAGTCGGCGAAAATCTCTCGGAAGCACAACAGACAGAAACCAGGGCGCTACTGAAACAGTACACTGCAGTCTTAATGGGTGTACCTGGTCGAACAAATCTCATAAAATTTGATATGTAATTGATGAACGAGACCCCTGTTCGAACCAGAGTTTACCCGATTCCTTACTCTAAAGCTGTTGCACTACGCGGGGAAATAGACAAGCTACATCAAGCAGAAATTATCAGTGAGTCTACCTCTCCTTCCAGTTCGAGTGTAGTACTGTGACAGAAGCCCAATAAGGAAGTTCGGCTGTGCATAGATTACCGTTTACTTAACACAGTAACGGAATTCCAGCCTGAACATCTAAGAGCACTTCTGAGCTGTTCACCAAGCTTAGCAAGGTAAGAATTTTCTCCAAGATTGACCTGAGTAAAGGTTATTATCAAATACCGGTCAAGGAGGAAATTAAACAATTGTTAGATTTAGCACCAGTGAAAAACACTACACCTTCAAAGTGATGCGGTTCGGATTGCACAACGCACCAGGAATCTTCACCAGAGGATGAGAACGCTTTTAGAACCCTTGCAAAGTCCCCATATCCATAATTTCATGGATGACATATTGATTGCATCGGAAAACTATGATGAACATAATGATACGATTGCTATGCTCCTCAAGAGACTACAGGAAACTGGTCTCACAGCCAGACCTAGCAAATGTCTCATCGGTTTTTAAAAGCTAGACTTCCTGGGGCATACCATTTCCCAAAGCTCCATGTATCCAGTTACCAAGAACATTGAGTAAATAGTTGCCACTAAAAGGCCCCGAACGAAGAAAGACACCCTTTCTTTTCTATCACTGTGCGCTTACTATCTGAAATTTATCAAAAATTTCAACAGGCTAACGGCACCTCTTACTGACCTTACCACAAAGCGGTGACCGGACAAAGTGATTTGGGATTCGAAGTGTGATCAAGCTTACGTCACACTTAAGACACAACTGTCTCAATACTCCATTTTGAAACTACCTGACCTCAAGAAACCTTTTATATTGCGGATCGACGCATCGGGTCAAGGTATCGGGTCAACACTACTCCAAGCACATGACACCAATCCAAATCTGTTATTTCCCGTTGCGTATGGCAGCCGTAAACTGAATACTGCAGAATGTAAATATTCCACAGTTGAAAGAGAGTGTCTGGCACTTGTTCATGGCATAAGGAGGCACCATGAATATCTTTACGGAGTATCATTCACGGTGCAAATTGACTATGCTCCTCTAGCTTTTCTTGGCGCTAATAAGGAATTTAACGCCAGGATCATGAGCTGGGCCTTGCTATTAAGCGTATATTCCTTTAAAGTGGTATACATTCCTGGAAAACAGAATGTGGGAGCAGACTTCATGAGTAGGAATTGGAGCACAGAAGAGGAGGATGAAATTGAACACAACAATCATTCAGAAGTTGCAGATCAAGGCAGCTTCATTGTCATATAAGAAACATGAAAAACGGTTTCATGTCTTCAAGCGGGGACGACTGTGACAGATGAAAATAAAGCTACACTTTAATCTCAGTGGCGCCCGTCATTTTCTTTGAAATAAAAAACGTGAATTCCACGTGTTTCCTTAATTAGCACGTCCAGGTGAGCGCGCTATAAGCCATGTCATTCGCTCTCCGTCTTAAATTTAATTTAGCCACGCCTACGGTCTTCTCTCACACGCCATTATAGTTAGCAATCTCTGAACCCCTTACTGTCATTCCTTCAAAGAGGCGGACCAGAGGCGGCGCCGGCGGTCATGTTATCGACGTCTTCTGTAGTCACTAAGAGTGAGCAGAGTTCTGTAACACCTCTGATTAACATCCGAACGAGAACCGCCTATGGTGGGGGAGGGGGGGCGGAGAAATCTCTAGCAACGGCTAAGCTTGGCGGTAAAAGGTGTGTAAACATCCTTTTATTCAAGAACTGACTGTAAAACCTACGAGAAGTGTGAATTTCGTCATAGGGGAGACAAAAATCCGCCATTTCATATATATAGTCATGCTCATAAAACTCAGTTATCAGTTTGCTATCAGGATTTTATGAATAGTCTAGCACGCATTTTTGGAGTCTTAATTATCTGGATTTCCTATAGAAATACGTGGAGACTTATTTCAGTTTTCTTGTGTTGCGGCGATAAACCCTGCGATCTAGCGGTCTGAATAGCTCCAGAATCATTCTTAAAATATTATCGGGTCTTAGATTTTGACCTGTGCGGTCTTCTTGTTTTTCTTCCAGAGAGAGAGAGAGAGAGAGAGAGAGAGAGAGAGAGAGAGAGAGAGAGAGAGAGAGAGTTCCCACATATAAACATCTAAAGAATTTTTTTTCTCTCTCTAACCAGCGGCACTCGAGCTTTCCTCCTCTTTTGGCCCAATGACATGTCATTGCGAGGCTGGTGGGTCAGTGGACTTTCCTTCCAACCCGGTCAGGAGCTTTGCTCCTTCCCATCCACACGGGATTTATGTGCAGGAACCGTTCAGGTTATTCAGTCAAATTTCCGGTCGTGAACATTTTTTCAAACGCCGACGCCCACATTTAAAGAATAAAAATCTTAACGGGACAAGAAATTACCCAACTTCATCAAATCTGATCCGCCTGTGGTGGCCAAATATCTATATATAAACATTTGTTCCAGAATATTGACTATCGTAGTTTTTCTTTTCTCAAGTGGATTTATCCAGAAAAAAGAATACCTGGGTCCATAACCGGCACCCAACCTCAGAGTGAGAGATAAAAACAGATAGGAGACACTTTGCTTATCCTTCATGGTTTTCTAACAGTGTACCCACCAGACATTTTCCTTAAATAACGGACTACTGTGTGCTGCCCATGGTGAAGATTTTGATCGATATATATATATATATATATATATATATATATATATATATATATATATATATATATATATATATATATATATATATATATATATATTTCAGCATATACAGAGACAGCCTATGGACAATTCTGAGGGCTTATGGAATTCCCAGCCGCATTGTTTCCATTATAAAAAGCCTCTATTCTAACTTTACGTGCAGTGTTGGATCGAGTAATGCAACTTTTGAAGTGAAAACAGGAGTACGAAAGGGATGCCCCTTATCAACAACATTTTTTTTGACAGTCATAGATTGGGTGATGCGCAAGACAACAGAGGGCAGTCCAAGAGGAATTAGATGGACAACGTTTTCTACGCTGGAAGATTTGGAATATGCAGATGACATTGCACTACTCGCGCATTCACATCAACACATTCAAGACAAAACCGATAGACTGAATAAGTATGGCCAGCAGGTTGGCCTGAACATCAATTTGAAGAAGACAGAGATCATGACACTAAATGTGGGCAATCCTGAGCCAATAACAATAAAGAACCAGAAGTTAGAACAGACAGAAAAATTTACTTACCTAGGAAGCATAGTAACACCTGACGGCGGAACAAGCAAGGACATTTACAACAGAATGAATAAAGCGAGAACAGCCTTTGCTGTTCTCAACAACATTTGGAAGTCTTCCCAGTACAGCACAAACACCAAATTAAGACTTATGAGAGCTGTGTACTTTCTGTGCTTCTCTATGGTGCGGAATGTTAAAGAGTAACAGAGAAGGAAATGTCGAAACTGTCCTCCTTCCACACAATCTGCCTAAGGAAAATTCTCCGAATCTTTTGGCCAAACACCATCAGCAACCAAG
The DNA here is from genome assembly GCA_024509875.1 of Oreohelix idahoensis. Classification (NCBI taxonomy): domain Eukaryota; kingdom Metazoa; phylum Mollusca; class Gastropoda; order Stylommatophora; family Oreohelicidae; genus Oreohelix; species Oreohelix idahoensis. The sequence goes on along the minus strand of JAMPIV010012239.1, from coordinate 57,816 downwards.
AACTACTTATTCGGAGTAACCAGGAGGACATGCACACCATCATAGCTGGCAGACGCTAGAGTTGGGATGGCCACGTCCTCAGAAGGGATCCTGATACCATCACAAGAACAGCTATGCTATGGACCCCCGAGGGAAAGCGAAAGAGAGGCCGACCAAAAACAACTTGGCGGAGAACTGTGGAAGCTGAGATGCAAAGAATGAACCACAGTTGGGGCACTGTAGGAAGGATGGCCGCCGACCGAGCAAAGTGGAATCAATTTGTTGTTGCCCTACAAGACGCCACCAGGCGTGATGGCCGCTGACTGCTTTGACGGTTGTTGGTTATGGATCAAAGAAAGAAGAAGAAGAAGAAGAAAAAAAAAAAATTATATATATATATATATATATATATCTACCCGCACTACCTGACGTGAACTTTGACACACAAAAATTAGCACTATTTAAGCGGGTATTCCCCATTAGGAAAAATTAATCATTCTTGGAGGAACTGGGGTCCCTTGGATAGCACCACCCTGAAAATATGTCAAAGATACACTGATATGTTCAAGAGTAGTAGGTAAGTGTGATTGCTTGTTGCCACAGACTGACAGATTGTAAGAAAGAGAAATTAATATTTCATATTTTGTATAATCATTATACTCACTTCTGTCTTTTCGGGTTCGCTAATACTGTTATATTATTTCTTTTCTTCTTTGTTTCAGGACAGATTAACTAGAGATTTGGTTCTTTTTTTTACTTTATGATCTATCCCTATACCTTATTATTAACTGTAATCTTCTGGGTTAGTTACCTCTGTCGGGATCTACTTTGGGATTCATTTACAATAGAGGAGGGCATATTGGGTTAATACATTTTCTTGCATTTTTTTATGTCTGTAAACTATACTTTCTGATAGAAGCTATTGATGTTGTGATTTTCTAGATAATAAACATAATAAACCTTAACTTATCGTGTTGGTCAAAACCTATGCCCTTATATGTTAACCATAGTGTTTTCACGTCTGTACGTATTATGTTACCGAATTGTGTATATGTAAGTGAAGTGTAACTGGTATATTTGTACCAGGAGAGTAAGTGCGTCTAGTTAAATATTGTCATGAGATAGGCTGGATTAGAGCAATTACTCAATCCAGAGACTGTCCTTCCTCTTACACTCTCACCCTTGTGAAAAGTAAAGCTATTTCTTGCCCCTTATTCTCACATAGTTTACCATTATCACCTCTTCTCGGACGGGACCTTAAAAATTTTCAACCTATCTTAATAAAATCTACGACATAAATGTCGGCTCGTCGCGGGATTAAGATCTAAGTCTGAGTCTATATAGAGTGTGTTTTGAGTTTATTTTGTGATTTAAGGAATAAATAATTACCCCCTAGACAACGCTTTAAGTTCCTGGGTGTTTGACCACACACACATATAGGATTTGTTTCTTTCCACAGCAATAGAGTTACAGGAAACATGGTTTGAATTTAATCTTTGTTAAATATATGATATTTGGTAATTTTGTAACAGACCGCTATTTCGCGTGATTGTTTAATAATCACTAGTGTTTTTTTGAAGTTAGCATAGTTGAGCTAAGCAAAGGACGGCTTGTTCTGACTTTAAGTCAAGTTAATAACGTCCCTTCTCTTAACTGACTTCCGGTGATTAGAGTTTTGGGTAGAGTTTTGTAAGGAAATTTTTTTTTCTCCTAAAATTGTTTTTATAAATATATTTAAAAATTTTTTTTTTCTCCACTATTAGTGATAGTAGATTTTTTCAGTTGTTAGCTAATCTATCATTTATTTGGCTTTGTCGTCTGCATTAGGAGCTTAATTGCCAGGTAATCACAGCGATAGCTTAGAAAACTGATAACTGAAGGAGGTATCTCAGGTAATGTTTTTTTGGTGTTTTTTCTCGAAAGAGGCTAAAAGTTTTTCTCCTCCTTTTTTTCTTCTTTTCTCGACTTAGTGGCATTCAATTCTTTGACATGGCTGAACATGATAAACTTTGGGCGATGCTAATAGAGGAAGCGAAGGAGACAGGATTGCAAGGAGAAGAAGTGACCGCGTTCGTCAATAAAGAACTTGACAGATACGACGCAGAGGAGAAGAGAGCAGAAGCTAGGGAAAAGGAAGCACAAGATCGAGCAGAAGCTAGAGAGAAGCAAGCACAAGATAGAGCAGAGAAGAAGGAAGCACAAGATAGAGCGGAGAAGAAAGAAGCGGAAGACCGTCAAGTGGAAAATAAGAGAATTGAGGCAGAGATGGAAGCTCGCAGGGAAAGAGAGAAGGAGAGACAACGAGAGGAACGAGAGAAGGAGAGACAGCATGAACTGGCACTTAAGGCCTCGAGGTCCAAAGCCGTGGTGCTGTGTCTTCCTCCAGCAATGGAGAGTTTCCACCCCAGTCACAGTCAACGGATCTCTCCAGTACTCAATCTTCTCAACTTAAAGCGATGTCCTTTGCCCTAGAATCCTCCCCTAGCCCCAATGAAAAAATGACACGTTTCTAGAGAAATTTGAGAGAATAGCGAATCTGTATGGGCTAGAGAGTTCCCGGTGGGGCATGAAGCTTTCACAGGCTCTAAAAGGTACCGCTTATGACGTGTACATCAAACTGGGAAGCAGCCAAGACAACTACGAGATGTTAAAGAAGGCTTTACTGCAGCGATTCGAAATGAACGCTCGAAATTTTCTGCAAATGTTCAGAAACAGCCGAAAGGAGAGCACTGAGACATTTCTGCAGTTCTCTTCACGGCTGACGGGTTATTTGACAAAGTGTATGGAGCTTTCCTGGCTTCACATTACGTACGAAGGACTTCTAGAATTTGTCTTTACAGAACAAATAAATACCACTATGTCGAACGAAACCCGCAGATTTCTAGCAGAACAAGGCGCATTGAAGTTGGATGACATCCTCAGCAAGGCTGAGCGTTATGTAGATGCGTTGGCAGAACTTCCCAGCACTAAACGCAAACCGACAGATGAGCCTTCTCGGAAAAATAATCTAGAACAGACATCCCATTCATCCCAGTCTTCCCATTCTTCCAATCACTATAACCAACGAGAAACCGTACCCCAAAGACCTCCCCAGGAAAAATCGAAATTCTACAAGACCCGATATTCCACCAACAACAACAATCCTGATAAACCCGCACGGCCTGCATGGCAGCGCGGCCATAATGGCTAAGACAAGGGAAATACCCCTACAGCAGGGACGTCTGATCAGGGCAAACACACCGGGTCTAATTGCATCGGATGCTTGCAAACAGCCTCGCAAGGTTGAATCAATGTCAGTGATTCTCAACCTGAGGGGGAAAGGTCCTCAACGCGAAGAACTGTTATTTTGAACGGTGTTTCAACGTCTTGTCTTTTTGACACGGGTTTATCCTTTGATTGCATTGTCTCAAGGCATTTGGTCAAACCCGGTCAAGAGACAGAAGAAACCGTCAAACTATGTATAATTTTTAAGAGTGATGCACCCAGGACGCTTCCTATCGCACTGGTAGAAATACACTCTGATTTTGTCAGAGGCGTTATCAAAGCGGCCATTATGGATGATCCTATCTACCCAGTCATACTTGGCTGTAGATACATGTTTATTGGGAGACCGAAAGAGCTGATTGTGGCAGCAGTAACCACAAGAGGGCAAGCCCAGAAGGAAGGGGAACCGGCGATAAATTTGTTACCTATGGAACTAAAAGAGGCGCTACAATAGGACCCTACCTTGGAGCCCTGCTTTAGGAAACTGCCCATGGCCAAGGACCCCAGAAACAACGGGGACATTTTTGCTAAGGATGACGTACTTTATTGTAGAACAGGCAACTCTGAACAAGGAGGTAATCAGCTCCTAGTTCCGAAACAGTACAGAAACCAGATCTTAGAAATAGGGCACTCTCTTCGCTTTAGCGGACATATGGGACAAAACGCCACTATTCAGCGAGTATCGACTCACTATTGGTGGCCAGGAATGAACACAGATATTATCAGATACGTGAAATCCTGCGTCCAGTGCCAACGTGTGGCACCCAAGCATTGGACACACTCTGTTCCCATAGGGGAAACGCCAATAGTGTAAACCCCATTTGAACGTTTTGCTGTCGACATTGTAGGACCCCTAGAAAGGACTAAAAGAAGGAACAGGTTTATCCTGACCTTAGTCTACACATGCTCTATGTGGGCAGAAGCTATACCGCTAACATGCACGGATTCCAAGCATGTCGCAGAAGCCCTCGTGCAAATTTTTACATGGTTGGGATTCCCTCAACAAGTTTTGACGGAAAGCGGATCCCAAATCCGTAGCCTGTTAATGGAGGAGATCTTTAAGATCTTGAGGGCCAAACACATCCACACAAGCCCCTAACATCCGGACGAAAATGGGCTCGTGGAGCGCTTCAACGGCCGCCTCACCATGATGTTGCGTAAGCTGGGTCAAGAGAAACCTGAAGATTGGGACCTTTACATTTCTGCAGCCTTATTCGCTTACAGAGAAGTTCCCCAGGCATCTACACGATTTCCACCAGTTACACGTTTATTCGGCAGACCTATAAAGGGGCCGCTAGACGCCTTACTTCGTTCCCTGACAGTCCAGAAGGCTGATGGGACAGTCGTCTCAGCAAGCAAATATGTATTAGAGCTCAAGGAAAGGTTACGACTAGGATGGGACCTAGCAAAACCAACCTTAAGAAAGCACGCGCAAAGCACGCTAAACCATACAATAAAACTAAGAAAGAGAGAGAACTCCAACCAGGGGAGAAAGTTTTGTTGTCGCTTCCAACCGGAAACAACAAACTTTGCATCGGATGCCAAGGGCCGTTTACCGTCCTTAAAAAGATCTCCCGCACTAACTACAAGATCTCTATTAAAGGAAAGGAGAAGGTCTACCACGTAAATCTGCTAAATAAATACTTGGAAAGACCGGTGCCGTCCTCCGAACATCTGCTGGCGGTCGCCATAGCGACGGAAGATGAGAAAGATGACGATAGTTGCATGGAGTATCCATTGCAACAAACGGAATCCTTCAAAGATGTCAAAGTCGGCGAAAATCTCTCGGAAGCACAACAGACAGAAACCAGGGCGCTACTGAAACAGTACACTGCAGTCTTAATGGGTGTACCTGGTCGAACAAATCTCATAGAATTTGATATGAAATTGATGAACGAGACCCCTGTTCGAACCAGAGTTTATCCGATTCAGTACGCTAAAGCAGATGAACTACGCGAAGAAATAGATAAGCTACGTCAAGCAGAAATTATCAATGAGTCTACCTCTCCTTCCAGTTCGAGTGTAGTACTGTTACAGAAACCCAAAAAGGAAGTTCGGCGGTGCATAGATTACCGTTTACTTAACACAGTAACGGAATTCCAGCCTGAACATCTAAGAGTACTTCTGAGCTGTTCACCAACCTTAGCAAGGTAAGAAATTTCTCCAAGATTGACCTGAGTAAAGGTTATTATCAAATACCGGTCAAGGAGGAAACTAAACCTTTGTTAGCTTTTAGCACCAGTGAAGGACACTACACCTTCAACGTGATGCGGTTCGGATTGCACAACGCACCAGGAATCTTCACCAGAATGATGAGAAAGCTTTTAGAACCCTTGCACAGTCCCCATATCCATAATTTCATGGATGACATATTGATTGCATCAGAAAACTATTATGAACATAATGCTACGGATGATATGCTCCTCAAGAGACTACAGGAAACTGGTCTCACAGCCAGACCTAGCAAATGTCTCATCGATTTTGAAAAGCTAGACTTCCTGGGGCATACCATTTCTCAAGGCTCAGTGTGGCCAGCTACCAAGAACATTGAGAAAATAGTTGCCACTAAAAGGCTCCGAACGAAGAAAGACACCCGTTCTTTTCTACCACTGTGTGCTTACTATCTGAAATTTATCAAAAATTTCAACGGGCTAACGGCACCCCTTACTGACCTTACCAAAAAGGAGCGACGGGACAAAGTGATTTGGGATTCGAAGTATGATCAAGCTTACGTCACACTTAAGACACAACTGTCTCAATACTCCCTTTTGAAACTACCTGACCTCAAGAAACCTTTTATATTACGGGTCGACGCATCGGGTCAAGGCATCGGATCAACACTACTCCAAGCACATGACACCGATCCAAATCTGTTATTTCCCGTTGCGTATGGCAGCCGTAAACTGAATACTGCAGAAAAATTAAATATTCCACAGTTGAAAGAGAGTGTCTGGCACTTGTTCATGGCATAAGGAGGCAACATGAATATCTTTACGGAGTATCATTCACGGTGCAAACAGACTATGCTCCTCTAGCTTTTCTTGGCGCGAATAAGGAATTTAACGCCAGGATCATGCGCTGGGCCTTGCTATTAAGCGTATATTCCTTTAAAGTGGAATACATTCATGGAAAACAGAATGTGGGAGCAGACTTCATGAGTAGGAATTGGAGCACAGAAGAGGAGGATGAAATTGAACACAACAATCATTCAGACGTTGCAGATCAAGGCAGCTTCATTGTCATATAAGAAACATGAAAAACGGTTTCATGTCTTCAAGGGGGGACGACTGTGACAGATGAAAATAAAGCTACATTTAATCTCACTGGCGCCCCTCATTTTCTTTGAAATAAAAAACGTGCATTCCACGTGTTTCCTTAGTTAGCACGTCCAGGTGAGCGCGCTATAAGCCATGTCATTCGCTCCTTGTCTTAAATTTAATTTAGCCATGCCTACGGTCTTCTCTCACAAGCCATTATAGTTAGCAATCTCTGAATCCCTTACTGTCATTCCTTCAAAGAGGCGGACCAGAGGCGGCGCCGGCGGTCATGTTATCGACGTCTTCTGTAGTCACTAAGAGTGAGCAGAGTTCTGTAACACCTCTGATTAACACCCGAACGAGAACCGCTTATTGGGGAGGGGGAGGGGGGCGAGGGAGAGAAATCTCTAGCAACGGCTAAGCGTGGCGGTAAAAGGTGTGTAAAAATCCTTTTATTCAAGAATTGAACGTAGAATCTACGAGTGGTGTGAATTTCCTCATAGGGGAGACAAAAATCCGCCATTTTATATGTATAGTCATGCTCATCAAACTCAGTTATCAGTTTGCTATCAGGATTTCATTAATGGTCTAGCGCGCATTTTTGGAGTCTTAATTATCTGGATTTCCTATAGAAATACGTGGCGACTTATTTCAGTTTTCTTGTGTTTCGGCGATCAACCCTGCTATCTAGCGGTCTGAATAGCTCAAGAAACATTCTTAAAATATTATCGGGTCTTAGATTTTGACCTGTGCTGTCCTCTTGTTTTTCTTCCAGAGAGAGAGTTCCCACATATAAACATTTAAAGAATAAAAATCATAACGGGACAAGAAATTACCCAGATTGTTCACAGCAAATCTGATCCGCCTGTGGTGTCCAAATATCTATATATAAACATTTGTTCCAGAATATTGACTATCATAGTTTTTCTTTTCTCAAGTGGATTTATCCAGAAAAAGGAATACGTGGGTCCATAACCGGCACCGAACCCCAGAGTAAGAGATAAAACAGATGGGAGATCCTTTGCTTATCCTTATTGGTTTTCTAACAGTGTACCCACCAGACATTTTCCTTAAATATCGGTCTACTGTGTGCTGCCCATCGTGAACATTTTGATCGCAATATATATATATATATATATATATATATATATATATATATATATATATATATATATATATATATATATATATATATATATATATATATATATATATATATATATATATATATATATATATATATATATATATATATATATATATATATATATACCCGCAGTACCTGACGTGAACTTTGACACACAAAAATTAGCACTATTTAAGCGGGCGTTCCCCATTAGGAAACATTAATCATTCTTGGAGGAACTGGGGTCCCTTGGATAGCACCACCCTGAAAATATGTCAAAGATACACTGATATGTTCAAGAGAAGTAGGTAAGTGTGATTGATTGTGGCCACAGATTGACAGATTGTAAGAAAGAGAAATGAATATTTCATATTTTGTATAATCATTATACTCACTTCTGTCTTTTCGGGTTCGCTAATACTGTTATATTATTTCTTTTCTTCTTTGTTTCAGGATAGATTAACTAGAGACTTGGTTCTTTTTTTTTTACTTTATCGTCTATCACTATACATTATTATTAACTGTAATCTTCTGGGTTAATTACCTCTGTCGGGATCAACTTTGGGATTCCTTTACAATAGAGGAGGGCCTATTGGGTTAATAAATTTTCTTGCACTTTTTTATGTCTGTAAACTATACTTTCTGATATATAATATTGATGTTGTGATTTTCTAGATAATAAACATAATAAACCTTAACTTATCGTGTTGGTCAAAACCCCTGCCGTTATAGTGTTTTCACGTCTGTACGTATAATGTCACCGAATTGTGTATATGTAAATGAAGTGTAACTGGTATATTTGTACCAGGAGAGTAAGTGGTCTAGTTCAATATTGTCGTGAGATAGGCTGGATTAGAGCAATTACTCAATGCAGAGACTGTCCTTCCTCTTATACTCTCACCCTTGTGAAAAGTAAAGCTATTTCTTACCCCTTATTACCATTATCACCTCTGCTCGGACGGGACCTTAAACATTTTCAACCTATCTTAATAATATCTATGACAATCGTCCATGTTGGATCATGTACTAAATGAAAATAAAGTATTATCGTCCATGTTGGATCATGTACTATATGAGAATAAAGTATTATCATCCATGTTGGATCATGTACCATATGAGAATAAAGTATTAACGTCCATGTTGGATCATGTACTATATTAGAATAAAGTATTATCGTCCATGTTGGATCATGTACTATATGAGAATAAAGTAGTATCGTCCATGTTCGTGCCGAGTCAAGTCTACTTATGCTGCATTCTCAAAGTTTTTTTTTGTCCTGATGTTACTCAGCCTCATTACCATTGTCAAATATCGGCTCACACCATTCGCGGTAATAAGCTATTCAATAGCTCCGACCTGTCAACCACCAGAGACCAAAGTATCAGTGCTCTGTATCGTAATTCAAAAATAGCTAGTTATCAATAACAACTTAACTTGATTACAATTATACTTATTACGGACGAAACAATAAGCTTCGTTTCCCGCTCCGCTATAAGTGTTCTGGGCACAGAAGACCATTGTATTGGACATGAGGTAAAGCATTCATATGGGCGTGAGATGGCAAGGAAAGCAAACCCGCAACAATTTTGTGCTGAAATCGAATGTGTCGGGCCGAAAGGTGCAGATATCGAAGCTCAGCTGTAAACTACTACACAAGGTAAGCCTACATACCACTTAGATAAGGCCAGCATGTAAGAGTGAGATATGGTCGAGCGAACGCAAACAACAGCAACACATTTCACAATGCGAGCAGATGATGTTATAAATTATTTGACTTTTTATGTTAAGGTAAAAAATAGTTTTTAATGCTCTTGTGGTAATAGTAGTTACTAAATAAGCAATATACATATGTTTAACAGATTTTTAACTGACGCATACTGATTTTCGTTGGTTAGATCTATATGTCGAAGGAATGTCGTCTATCCAGTTTTACTTTATTAATTTTCTTTATTTATACACTGTCACCTAGAAAAATAAACGGAATTATCATGTATTATAGCTTTAATTTTACTGGCACAACCATTTCTCAATACATACAATACTGCATTAATTATGTTTATGTACGGATTTAAAGTGTTGTTACCTTTAAAATGTTAAGTCCTTCCTACCCAAGTTGAGTGCTTCCTACCTAGCAGGCAAGGTTCACTGTACAGTGGGCGGTACTTACGTGGGATGGAACTTCAATCTAAAGAAGACAGAGGCCATGACGCTCAATGTGAACAACCCTGAGCACATAACAGTAAGGAAGCAGCAACTGGAACAGACAGACACCTTCACATACCTAGGATGCATAGTAACACCAGACGGCGGAGCAAGCAAAGACATCAACAACAAAATGAACAAAGCAAGAACAGCCTTTTTTAGTCTAAACAACATCTGGAAGTCCTCACAGTAATGCACAAGCACAAAATTAAGATTATATCAGAGCTATGTGCTTTATGTGCTTCTCTGTGGTGCGGAATGCTGGAGAGTAACAGAGAAGGAAATGTCTAAATTGTCCTCTTTTCACACAACCTGCCTAAGAAAAATTATCCGAATTTGTTGGCCGAATACCATCACCAACAAAGATCTGCTTACTCGAAGCAAGCAAGAGGACATGCACACCATCATAGCTGGCAGACGCTGGAGCTGGGTTGGCCATGTCCTCAGAAGAGACCCCGATGCCATCACAAGAACAGCTATGCTATGGACCCCTGAAGGAAAACGAAAGAGTGGCCGACCAAAAACAACTTGGCGGAGGACTGTGGAGGCTGAGATGCAAAGAATGAAACAGAGTTGGGGCACTGTACGAAGGATGGCTACCGACCGAGCAAAGTGGAATTAATTTGTTGTTGCCCTACAAGACACCACCAGGCGTGATGGCCACTGACTGCTTTGACGGTCGGCGGCTAAGGATCAAAGAAGAAGTAGTTAGCATCTATGTCAACTGATCGCAGTCTTAAAATGAAATATACTGAGATACACATAGATGCATTCTTGATTTCTGTTAAAGACGAGTATTCTGTTATTGTAAAACGAACTTTAATTATGTTGATGCAGTTGTCTCTGTCATATTTATGTCAGTTGGGACTTTCAACACTTACAAGCACTAAATACAAAGAAACTGTTGAGTATGAAATAAGAGTTTGCTTAACTCAAATGCACTAAAATACCGAAGAAATTACTCAAAAGCATCAAGCCCAAGTATCTTATTAGAACCATCAGAATTTTATGAAAAACAGTTCTTTGTTGTTTTGTGTTTGTCAAAGACATGTTCTAATTATGTTAAACAATTTAAAGAAAATCAAATTTACAGTTGTCTTTTTTCTAAAATACCCACAAATTAGTGTATTAAATAAGTATATATCACAAATTTTTTATTCTGGCGCGGGGCCAGATAGGTGTGCCGCAAAGTTTGGGAAAATTGAAAAGTGTGCCGTGAACACAATATTAGAAAATCCCTTAATGACCGAGGACTAATTTGGAACTAGGCCAGGAGGAAGACCGCCAATAGTACATTATGGCGTTCTCTCTGGCAAACCTCTACACTCCAGGGTAGAAGAACAACTAAGTAAGTAAGTAAGGTTTTCTTTCACTTCCCGCCGTGCCTTTTTGTAAAGTTTTTCTCCTTGGCTTTATAGCCAGTGCGTCTACATAAGTTTGACTACATCGAAGGAAGGTAAAATAGAATGTATAGGAGTGAAATGACTGCAGGAGAAATAGTGATATCATCAATACATGAAGCAGAAATAACACGCTGTAATTCTAACTCGTCATGTTGTTAGGGGTTACTGAATAATTTAATACAATTTCTGTATATTTTGACCATAATTAAGTTAGGGCAGATAACTTCTTTTACTTCAAGGGAAAAATTTAATTAATAAAAACTTAAAACATTTTTAAAACATTTCCTTTCCATTTTAAATATTCTTAATTATTCTTCTAAATTTTATAATACAAATAAATATAAATTAGTTTCTTTAGTACAACCGGGACTTGCTATAACATTTTGGTTTTTTAGCTGCATCATTTAATAAACAAATTAAAGAAACACACTTAATACAGAATTTGAAGAGCTGACGTTAAATAGTGCGGTATCCTTTCAATTTCAATTTAAAGGTATTATGATGCATATAATAATTCTTCGGCGCAAAAATGCGCTCTTTATCAATAGTACGCATAACTATTTAAATAAAGTACATCTATATCAGATGCGCTCACATGTGTGACTGTCAAGAATAGACAGGCATGTGAAAGTTTCACACACTTAACTTCCACGCGTAAAAAGGACTTAACAATATACATTCCCCCCCCCCCCCCCCCCCCCCCCCCCCCCCCCCCCCCCCCCCCCCCCCCCCCCCCCCCCCCCCCCCCCCCCCCCCCCCCCCCCCCCCCCCCCCCCCCCCCCCCCCCCCCCCCCCCCCCCCCCCCCCCCCCCCCCCCCCCCCCCCCCCCCCCCCCCCCCCCCCCCCCCCCCCCCCCCCCCCCCCCCCCCCCCCCCCCCCCCCCCCCCCCCCCCTCCCCCCCCCCCCCTCCCGGAGAAAAAATCGGAGATTTTTTGTTTTAAAATATGCCGGAGAAGTCAATTAGAGTCCATTTTATAATAATCAATCAAACATAATTAATGTTAAGTCAATATAATGAGATAGTAAAAGTGGGATAGAAGTGTGTAAAAGGAAAACAAATTTCAAAATCAAACAACAGAAATGACACATAATATACCAAAAATGTACCGAATACAAATTAAGAAGTGGCAAATTAAATAATAGTAGCGAAGAATGGAAGAAAAAGGTGAATAATGGTGACAGCAATCAAACAAGACGCTAAAAGAAAAATGTCAATCAATGAACACAATTAAGATGAGTAATGTAGGTATGTAAGCTTATCAATGTAAGAGTGGGTAACAATTAAATAAAATCAATGCGCAAAATAACACACTCGAATGAAACAACACAGTCAAAAGAGGGTGTAGGGAGAATCAGCTACACAGCTTAAGCAAGTATGCTAATGTGGCTACATGAATTATATCTATGTGCCAAAAATATCAAGCGCTAATGATGCTCGATCATATAATAATTGAGGTGAGATTTGGGAAAATTGAAAAGTGTGCCGTGAACACAATATTAGAAAATCTCTTAATTTAGCGCAACGAAAATACTAAACTAATTAAGTTAAACTTACTGTCATAAGTGTCCCACACTGTTCATGGAATATTAAGATGTTTGTAATTAATCTACAATTAAATTAATTAAAAGTGTCATGAAATCACCAAGTCGGCAAGTCATAGAATCGCACAAATAGTGGCGGAAATATATAGGTATCTTTTAAAGTCAAATGTTATGAAATTATTCACGTGTTAAAGAAGTTCAGTTTATGTCATTTTAGTTTTCGATAGAAATCGATTTAAACTCGCACAATAGTTACTGTTGAACCAACCAAAGTACTTATAGTTAATTAAATTGAAAATCACCAACAACAAAAAATGTGATGTCGATAAGAATGTTTAAAATATAGTCCAAACCTGTGCGAATACGGTAACGTTATATTCAATAGCGAGCTCATGGCTGGACAATGTAGAGTATCACGTGACGTCAATGTTTGTAAGCAACCAATTTTCAGTGATGACAAGGTAGTGCAGTGGTGTCACAATCTGTGGGTTGTAGAGGCCCGGTAGAATCTTGAGGGCATATATAGAAAAAAAATCACCCACTGCGGTGTCAGAATCCCGGATTGCTTGTATGTTACAAATGAAAGGCTGTAACACGCTGGCATCTCGCGCAGACCCAGAATTCAGGATGTCCGTACTCTGAAGTCCATTAACTGCAGCTTTAGTCAATGGTCTGTAGACACGAAGTGCAGGATTGAAAGTACCCGCATAATCCGGCAGCAAAACAGCTCCGAGTCCCACCGAGAAAGCGACACTGCGAATAAGTAAATGAAAAGATATGTGTTGCAACCGTGGGATATTAGTTGATGAAAATATAATTTATATCCTACCGAATGTGGCTTGGCACTCATTTGACCACTGTGTCATGTTAAGCAAACCCATTTGGAACAAACGAGATAGGGTAGCAGAAGAAGTAGCCAAGATTAAGTTAAAATTATCAACGATATATGAAGAACAAATTAGCCGTCAAAAAAAACAGCAGGAGAAGTATTCAGCGCTTAGGACAATATGCTGCTTAAAAAAGAGGAGCAAGAAAAAATATTATTGTGCGCAAGGACGTATATAGACGTCATGAATATACCCCTGAAACCGATGGCAACAAGAAAATCAAAAAGGTAATAATAATGACTGACTATCTGAGATGTCTGGTAACACAAAGAAAATGCTGAGCTAACCGGAACGAATGTGGAAGTGAGAAGCCATGGAGAAAATGGCAAAGAGAAATTTCACGGCAGTGGCCGAGTCTTATGAAGACTTTGGGGGAAAATATTTTTTTTCCTCTCCGAAATACGTGAAGAGAAGAAATAAAAAAGAGGAAATTAAGAAATTCGAAGTAATCGACAGGTCATAGGGAGAATGACATGAATATATGTAGAGGTTCTAAGAAGGAATGAAGAGCAGAGAAATGTGTTGAGAACGTTTCAGGGAGGGAACGAAAAACATATAAATCGTTAAGTGCGGGGTTTGCCAGACTAAAAATGAGAGTCTATGGAGGTTAACCCTCACCGAACATATACAGCAGAAATTCAGACACGGGGAGACAGAGTGTTATGGAAAAGAAAAAAAAAGGAGGTAGCACAAAGAGAGGTTCCAGAGAGGAAACGGACATTGAGAAACCAAAATAAAGTGACAAAAGAAAAAAAGAGAAGTGAAAAGGCACAGGAACATGATACAGACATGGAGTACTGAAGAAACAGTAACAAAAGAAGAAATATGAGAAAACTGGAAATAAAGTGATAAGGAGTGGACGTAAAAGTAGAGTAAAGAGAAATGGACGTAAGTGGAAAAGGAAATCAAGTGACAGGTCTGCGGCAGAAAAACACGCAAGTAGGTAAAAGCAACAAAATGGTTTAAAATAGGTAGACACAAGATGTTTCAAGCATTTCAGGGTAGGAGACCATGGACTGAGGTCTAGTTAGAAAAGGGTGGATACGAGGATGGCAATTCAGTGTTGCCATGATAGTTAAATGACTCACGCTATCATGAACAATGTATATAGAACGACACGACAGAAGTCATGTTTGGCTTTATACGAGAGAAGGAAAAGGTCAAACAATTCACACCAGGTGTGTGCTGACAGAAAATAATACAATATGATGGGTTTACATGTATGACAATAGGAGTGACTGGATGAGTAAAAGGAAATAAACTTTGTATAGAAATATACAGAGTGGGCAGAATGTGAGAGCGAAAGACAACGGGAAGAACAGTCATAAATGTAAAGAGGAAAGGTCACTTAAGAAAAGTGACGGGAAAGATTAATTCCTCAGTTTTTGGTATGATAATATGTTGTAACAGAAGAAAATAAGGATATGTTAAGTGACATGAAAAAAAAATGAAGACCACTAAGGAAGTGGAATGTACAACATGTCAAAACTATGTATTTTAAATCATGTAACATGAGCAGATAGGAAATTAGTAATGTGCTGAACTAGGGTTGTAACAGCACATTGCTAGAGATTTTTGTTTTGTTTTGCACATTGATAAGTACAATAGGTTGGTACAGTCATGAAAATAAATTTGTTCTCCTACGGATAAATAATTTATTTTTAGGGGGATAAGGAGATAGATGTGGCAGTAAAGGGAGCGAATAATGAGAAGCAGAAATAGGAAAGTTCAGATAGAGTAGAAAAAGAGGATGCGAGAATAAGAGTGTGCATGAGAAAAGAGGTGAACGGAAATCCAGTTAGGGCACGCTTTTCAGCAGCAGTCCAGAAGCATGGGTAGAGAGTGCATGTCGCACATATACGCGAGTATCCATGTTGAAGGCAGTACTCAAGTAGGCTGTGTGGTGAATATTTCAGTCAAGGAGACGAGTTAGAGTGATGATTAACCCAACAGATTGAATAGTGAGAATTCTTGTCTAAGAAGGAGGAACAGTGTGAGATAGATTTCTATTCCGAAAAGGAGAAAGGTTTGTAGTGTTAAAATCTAACACACACATATATATATATATATATATATATATATATATATATATATATATATATATATATATATATATATATATATATATATATATATATATATATATATATATATATATATATATATATATATATATATATATCTTCTTCTTCTTCTTCCATCCTTAGCCATCAACCGGCAAAGCAGTATGTGGCCAGTACGCCTAGTGGCGTCTTAGGGCAACAACAAATTGATCAATCTATCGCTGTTTCCACCACGCCTAGTGGCGTCTTTGTGGACCAAAAACAGACCAAACAATCTATCATTGTTTCCGTAATCAGATTGGTTGGCAAGCAGATGATCAGCCCACTGTGCGAAGTTTTTACGGGATGGGGTAAACAGCCCCATGCCCATACCCTCCTTAGTCGCTTTTTACGACATGCGTGGTAGGGTGCAGTGTTACTATTCTTTGCTCCCCTTTCGGGCCCCGGTAACACACGGGTGATATATATATATATATATATATATATATATATATATATATATATATATATATATATATATATATATATATATATATATATATACAGTAGTCCTATTCTTCAGTGATATGTGGCCGTTTATGTTTATACGGCACATGTAGTTATATAGATTTTATTTAGTTACAGTTAATCCTTCATGTGTCGTTGTGGTTCAAGTGCTAACTGGCCTTCCGCCAGAGGTGGTAATACTTGACCTTTTGTTATTTTTTTCAACCCAGGAATGTTCTTCCCTTTGAGTTTGGTGATAAGCAAAACAGTTTCAGCCCAACAACTTATATCCGAAAGAAATTGCTGTAAATTTCCACAAACAGCAAATGTAGAAAATTATATTAGAGTTTATTGATGTCATTAGACAAACACTGTAAATTTCACAAAATGATGGTTGTTTATCCAAAATGAACAATATATAATCCAACTGAATAATATACACACTTGTCTACTAAAAAAAAAAACTTGTCTTGGTATCCTCAAAGACGAAATTCTCCTAACGCTATTTATAAAAATCCTCTAGTCTAAAATCATGGTATCCTTGGAATCATAAATCCTAAAAAATCTCTGCCTTTCGCCCACAACTCTTCTATTTATACTATTTCTTCTTTTTCCCCGCCTTTTTTTCACACGACCCGTCCTTTTTTCACACGACACAATAACACTGACAAACAACATTTTTCTTTCTTATATAAGAATAAGTGTTCTTAGATCAGTTTCTTGCGCTGATTTCAAATCTGAAATCCGTTTATCTCTATCACGTCGGGTTCTTAAGATATTTGTGAATAAATATATTTTTGGGAAACCGTTATTTGCCCCGTTTCATTTTTACTATATAACTTATTAAAAATTAATAAAAAGCAACTTAATTCTACTTTTTATACAGCTAAAAGATGCATGACATATGTTACGCGATTTTTCAAATAGTTACTGTATTTTGAAATAATTCTGAGCAAAATATGGCTTCTAGAAGTTGTAGAAATTCGGCTGATCTGTTCTGTTACGTGTGCGGATATTTTACCGATCTTGTTGACCAGAAAAACTTTACACCATTACTAAAGACAACATCTTCTTCTTCTTCTTCCGTCCTTAGCCAAAGACCGACCAAGCAGTCAGAGGCCATCACGCCTTGTGGCGTCTTAAGGGCAACAGCAGATTGATTTTCTCTGTTGTAGTTTCCCATCACGCCTAGCGGCATCTTTAGGGCAACAACAAATAGATCCATCTGCCGTTGTTTCCGTAATCGGTGTGACAAGCCAACGGGTGATCAGCCCATTGGGCTAAAGACAACATAAGAACTTTATTTCGATTCGAAAGTTGATGATGCAAATAAATCTTGGAAGCCAAATGCAGTTTGTTCGATACATTGGCAGGTTGGTTACGAAAATCGCCGAAGCATAAGTCGATGCCTTTTGGAGTGCCAGTAATATGGCGTGAACATACAAATCACACTACTGATTGTTACTTCCGCTTGACAAATATCCATGGTTTCACTTTTAAAACTAGAAAGTCTGTGGTTTATCCAAATATTGAATCGGTTTCGAAACCAGTGCCTCATGATCCAATCACGTGTCCGATCCAAGTACCACCAGAACAATATCCGTTGGACGTAAATGAACCATCAGAAAGTGATAGTTTACCTGCTTTAGAAACTAATTCTGACTCAGATTACATACCGGTGAATGATGGTGTTTACTTAATTAACCATTCAGAACTTTCAGATCAAATACGTGATCTCGCTCTTACCAAAGGACAAGCGGAATTACTCGGTTCGCGACTCAAAGAATGGAATCTTTTAGCGCCCAATACTCCGATATCTAAATTTCGTCATAGACACAGAGAACTTGTTCAATACTTTGAGATGGATGATGACATTTGCTATTGCAAAGATGTAAACGGTCATGAGCACATAGTCAACGAATGGCGATTTTTCATCGATTCTTCCAAGACTAGTCTAAAAGCCGTGTTATTGCATAACAGAAATTTTTTTTCATCAATTCCAGTCGCCTACTCTGTTCATATGAAAGAAACGTATGACAATATGGCTAAATGTTTGGAAAAAATAAAGTACAATGACTACCAATGGCGGATTTGTGGAGACCTAAAGGTCATTGCAATTCTCACGGGCATGCAGACTGGGTATACTAAATTTTGTTGCTTCCGATGTGAATGGGACAGCCGCAACAGACAGGAACATTATGCAAGAAAGGTGTGGCCTATCCGGGATCGTATGCAGCTCGGGCATTAAAATGTAATACGCGAGCCATTAGTTAACAAAGACACCTTCATTTTACCACTGTTACATATAAAGTTGGGGCTCATGAAGAATTTTGTAAAAGCGTTAGATAAAAAGAGCAAAGCTTTCACTTATCTTCGAGAAAAGTTTCCGCAAGTTAGCGATGCAAAGATAAAGGAAGGTATCTTTGTAGGACCTCAGATTAGGAAAGTTATTGCAGACAAACAATTCGAGAACTTGTTACATGGTATTGAACTTCGCGCATGGATGGCATTCAAATCGATCGTCGATAACTTTATGGAAAATCACAAATCTGTCGACTATGTTGCATATTGTTAAGCAGTGCATAGATGCATACATAATTATGGGCTGTAACATGTCCCTCAAAATCCATTTGCTCGATTCGCATCTTAACTTCTTCCCTGACAACCTTGGCGAAGTCAGCGATGAACATGGAGAATGATTCCATCAAGATATCGCCGTAATGGAGTCACGTTATCAAGGACGGTGGAGTGTGACCATGCTTGCCGATTATTGTTGGATGCTTCGTCACGATGTACCACATGCCATTCACCGACGAAAGTCGACTGCAAAGAAATTCAAGCCTACATAACTGTTATACTTCTTGTACGAATGATGTTGTAATACTGTATGCGTTGTTAAAAAAACTTCAATTGCGTATTTCTAGAGATCCCGACCTGATAGAGAAAAACGGTTTGCAGATTTAAAAACAGCGCATTAAAATTGACCAGAAAAACATAGAAATGTTAGAGAAAGAAAAAAAAAGTTTTTTTTTGTTAGTCAGTGTAATTAACATTTGCACTCCTCTCCTCAGCTTTTCGACCTTTTTGCACACGACATTCTGTTATTTCGACTTTATTTTCACATGTGTGATCTTTTCCAACTTAACAATAGGATAAAAAAAACCCCAGATCACACAAACATTCATTTCCCACTTTCGCGCTTATAAAACCCATTCATTATTATCTGGGACTGACCTACGTTTGCCCTGTCAACTGAACTTTGAATGAATACTGTTTTTTGTGTAAAAACGTCTTATTTGCTTTTAAGGTCTGTCATTCTTACATGTAGCATCTTCTAGCACATATAAATGCTTAGCGTTAAAGTAGGAGGGACAAAGCTAGCGTGAAAGGCCAAGCGGTCACATACGTCCCTGGCCACACAAATGTATCCCAGAGGGAGACATTTGCGTACTATCAACTAAGTACCTCATGCTAGTGACTGTTATAAACGACTAACCTATTGGTAGCGTCTCTTAGAGAAAAAAATTGTGTTCGTAAAACGAGGGATCCCAGTATATTTATAATGCGTAAAACGGGGGATGCATAAAATTTGTTAATACACTTCGCCATTGAACAGTATTGATGTACACTACTTCTTAATATGAACAACGCTGTGCGATAGTCATCACCATAATGATAACATACTTAATGATAACATTTAAATTTAAAAAAAAAACACAGACAGAAACACAAAGAAAGTGTATAGCAACCAAGTATATTGACCAAACAATTCTAGCAAAGCTTTGGACACATGCATATACTGATGGTTCGGCAACAAATGCAGTTGAAAATGGGAGTGCCGGCGTCCTCATAAAATTAAGGAATAGAATTCACTCTATGGCAATTGCCACTGGAAAATACTGCAATAACTTCTGTGCTGAAGCGGAGGCCATGAAACAAGCAGCTGAGGCTCTTATTGAATGCAAGGCACAGACAGAGAGGCAGATGGTAATCTTTTCAGATGCCCTCTCGGTAGTGTCAGCGATGGGGAGCCACCAAACTGGGGGATTGAGGGATCTGATGGTCTCCCTTGAAAGACTGACAGATTGCTTCAAGAAGTGCACTATCCAGTGGATACCAGCCCATTGCAACATACCAGGAAATGAAGAGGCAGATAGACTTGCTAAGGAAGGAGGTGCCTTACAACAAAATGATATAGAGACAACTTATGCAACGGCAAAGACTACTATAAAAGCTACATTAAAGTCCAAATGTGAAAAATGATGCATATCATCAACTATCCAGAAAAGAACAGGTCATCATTTTTTGGCTACGCACTGGTCACAACAGAATGAGATACCATCTGTACCACAAATACAAAATTGGTGCAACAGATCTCTGCACCTGCGGTACCAGCCCAATGACAGTCGAACACCTGCTGCAATACTGCCCAACCTACAGTAATGAACGGAGTAGCATATGGCGACAACCCACTTCTGTCAACGAAAAACTGTTTGGAGATGTTGGGAGCCTTGGGTTGACTACTGGCTTTATTAGAGTCATAAATGTGGAAGTCTGAAGGCGAACGAGGAAGAAGAAGAAGAAGCAGAAATAAAAAAAAAAAAAATAATAATCGCATACGATTTTCATGGGTTGTGCAAACAACACAAATAAAAAAAAAAAAATACTTTGGCAATATTTAACAGAATTGACTAATATTCATAACCAGACGATACGTCAAGGCCTAAAATCCCACCCGCTGCAGACCCAAATAGAACAGTCCCAACTAAGATGGTTTGGCCATGTCTGCAGAATGGGAGAAGATCGGCTACCACGACAAGCATGGGAAACAAAGAGCCAGGGATCCAGACCTCCAGGACGACCCAGAGTCCGCTGGGAGGACAATATTAGACAATCTTTGAAGGACCGAGGACTAGAATGGAACCAGGCCAGGAAAAAGACAGCCGATAGGATAGTCTGGCGCTCTCTCTTCCAAACCTCTACACCTCACGGTAGAAGAGGAACGACTAAGTAAGTAAGTAAGACTAATATTCATTAAGTGTTTAACAATCTTAAGTATAGTAGCTTCAACAAACATCAGCCACACAGCTTAGAACTAATGGTCAAACATCAGAACGTGGGACGCAAAAAAAATGTAATATACGAGCTCGTATATATATATTTTATGACATGGGAATATACATACATGGCAATGTTAGACTATAAATTTATTATAAAAAAATATGAACTGGAGCTGTACGCTCTTGTAACTGTCAATATAGAACGTGGTAAATATAATACAATCATATGATACCGGCGACCCCAATCCTGCCACTGCGGTCAGTGATTTACCAGGATGAATATGGGTCTTAAACACCAAAAATCTGGACAAGTTTGGTGAACTGTCTATGTGTTCGTCGTAAAATATAAATATAGCATTATTAATCTGGTTACATGGAGTTACAAAGTATTTATTAAAAAATGTCTCTAATCTCCAACTTATGTAATGGTCGTTATTATGAAGGAGGACAACTATACCGATACAAATAACTATCGGGTGTTGGAGTATGAACTATCTCAGTTACCATGAACCAAGTACCAAACTGTTTATAGGTTCGTCATCAAATATAAAATCTGCATACAAATGCAAGTTCATAATAATGGACAACAATTTGTCAAGAAAATATATTGTAGCGTTCCGCTTACATCGTGACAAATGGTCAGAAAAATACAGGTACATCAATATGTGATGTTTATTTCTCAATACAAGGTATAATGGACAACAATTTGTCAAGAAAATATACTGTAGCGTTCCGCTTACAACGTGACAATGGTCAGAAAAATACAGGTTCATCAATATGTGATGTTTATTTCTCAATACAAGGTATAATGGACAACAATTTGTCAAGAAAATATACTGTAGCGTTCCGCTTACAACGTGACAATGGTCAGAAAAATATAGGTACATCAATATGTGATGTTTATTTCTCAATTCAATGTTTATCAACATGTGAACATATCCGTTACCATGTTAGCGATTTCGCATGGAATAGTCATGGTTTGCATGTAACCATGTAGTATTTTGCCAATCCGCGAACTGTGTTGATCATTATATAAGTTGTACCCAACTTGCAAAATATATCACCATGGGAGGGGAACGAATGTCAGTCATGGGAATGTACTCGGGGGTCTTAGGGGCGTTAGCTGTGTCAGTAGGGGTAACAATGTCCTCATCATCTTTCACCGATGTCCGCTGTGGACATCTCATCTTCTTGTACATATGGTAATTATACACTAAACAGCTTAAAATTCCAAACACCAATTATGCTAGGCAAAATCAATAGTCCTGACACTCTAGTGTGTCGGGTCATGACCTCTGGTGTGTCTCAGTGGACTCAGGAATGCGAAGAAGTACAAGTATTTATAGAATTTAATAGACACGTTAACGTCTGATTCGTCATATATCTGTGAGAAAGGGTCGTCGGCTTGAATAATGTGAGAAGCCATATACGATCATTCAGGTTGTAAACAGCATCATTAAGAAAAAATCGCCAAAATACATTCTCCTTGCGATTGAACATTATTAAACGGTCTTTCCATAACACAAAAGGAAAGCTGTGAGTTAACACATTTAAAAAAAAAACTCTGATGTGTCAAAAAGGAAAAATATGTGTGTGCGTATAGTGTGTTTACTTTTGTCTCTAAATTCACCAAGAAGGGAAAAATATAAAAACTGTTGTAAAGCATAAGTCCGATTATAAAGATTTTCAAAGGCAAAAGTGGTGTAATTTGTACAGTGGGTACTCTTCTAATCATAAAGATTTCGTACCTAACACTTGCAAAAAAAATTTTTTTGTATAACTAAAAAACTGAGATAATTTAAAGTTCTATTTAACCTGGATAACATTGTGTTGTATTTCTGCGAATGTTTGCGAAAGTTCTTAAATTTCTTGACGTATTGGTGTAAAAGATGTAATGATAATGACAGTCCATGTTGGCGAAGAATGTGAAATAATTATATAACATTAAAACACAGTGGCGTCACGCCATAATAACTTGTTAGTATATGTGGGTGTTGCAGATGTCATAACTATCACTATCATCAGTATCATCAGCAGGGTCTTGACTGAGGCTGACATCTTTCTGAAAAAATAAAATTTCCTAACAAAAACAAAAAATGGACACTAGTGACTTTAGATGATGGGGAACGAGGGAGAGTACTATTTGTAGAGAAAGTACTCGTTGGGTACTATAGCTGGGGAAGTACCTTTTGTTATTAGAGAAGATTGATTCTCCAATAAACTAATAATCGTTGAACTGGACATTTACGAATGTTGACATGAGGAACTTGGCGATTTCCCTCAAGGTAGCTTTTGTCAATCGTTGATCACGAGAGGATGGCGTATTTCGCACTGTCGAGTGGGTGGTGGCTGCAGTTGTCGAGAGTAAGGATGAAATAGTGTTGAAATGGTGCACCTCATGCTGCGTGTTGTGGGGCTGTCTGCGTTTTCTTCGCAATTTCATACGTACTTGCTCTTGAGGTAACCGCACAAATTTTGTTAACGGTGGTGAGTCATCTGTTGTTCCAGAATATGGGCGCTTCTTTGCTGTGCGAGATTCAGTGTTGTCTGGACTGTTCATGCTTTCGTGGTCACTCTCGGAATCTGCTGTATCTTGGTCAGATTCGTGTCTCAATGGAGGTGATGGAAGAAAAATATCTTCCTCAAGTGTGCATGTAGCGCTGTGTGCGTTGTCTTCATTAGACGGTGCTGTGTGTCGAGTATCACTATCGTCAGTGTACTGGTTATTGTAAATTGCTCTACTGTGAATCACTTGCATGGGCGTCTCATCTTCACTATCCGACTGTTCATCAGAGTGGTAGTTGCTTGTTGAGGGTTGTTTGTTTCTATAGTATGTTTGTTGTATAATAGGCTGGCATGAATCTATCCTGGTGTCAGGGTGTTCTGGATTAACCTGCTCGGCCTGTAGCCTGGTATTTCGATATTCTAGTCTTTCGCGTAACTCAGCGGGGGAATGTCGTCTTCACTGTCGGATGTGCTTCTATATTGTCTCATTCTGTTGACTGCTTCACGAAATTGGTCGTTTTTAGAGGAGTGCTGTTGTGCTTCTGAAACATCGTTGTCTGTGCTAGACTCTGACGTAGTGCTGGATGGTTGATGATATAATGTAGCTTTTCTTATTGGCCTATTTGTGGTCTCTGTATGTGGTATAATGGGTCGATGATCATCTTTTTTTTATTTGCGTGACATGGGCCTTGGTAAAGATATTTCTTTCTTCGTTCCAGATTTTGTAATTAGTCGGGGTTGTCTTATCTAGAATTTTGAAGCCGTCCAGCCAGCGGGCATCAAATTTGTTATCACGGACATTCTTTCGGTAGTACACTCTGTCACCTACGTTAAAGCTTTCAAGCTTGACATTCTTGTCGTGTTGTTTCTGTTTCTTTACAAATGCTTTCGCAGTATTCTTATGTGCTATTTGGTGAACCTTGAATTTCTCTCTTAAAATCACTTCTATGGGGTCTTCACTTACATATTTACGTTGGGGCTGTAACATATTATCCAGGGGAAAAGAGGGTTCTCTTCCATAGAGCATATAAAATGGCGACATACCAGTAGTGTCGTTTATATTCACTCTAATGGCCTCCAATGCTTGGTTGATGTAAATATCCCAATACTGTGTATTTCCACTGATATACTTCGCGAGAACATCATGCATGGTTGAGTGTAGGCGTTCATTTCTGCCATTTGACTGAGGGTGATAATAACTCGTGGTAGTATGGGTAATGTTGAACCTCTGAAGCATTGCTTTGAAGGGATTCCCAACGAACTGCTTGCCGTTATCAGATATGATGCGTCTGGGACAGCCATGTCTTGGTAGGAATTCTTGGATAAAATATTCTGTAACTGTTTCAGATGTGATGTTTTTGAGAGGGTAACATTCCGGCCATACTGAATACTGGTCTACTATGTGCAAGATATATCGGTTCCCTGACTGTGTGATGGGATATGGTCCCGATATATCGATGCTGACTGTCGCCATTGGGAAATGTTCTGCTTGCATTGCTTGGAGTGGTGCTCGTGATGGTTTCATATTTCGCATTTTACAGATTCTGCATGTGTAAACATATTCAATGACATCTCTGTATAGTGAAGTCCAATAGTATCTTCGTCTAATGATATCTAATGTCTTGTCTCTCCCAACGTGACCATTGTTATCATGAAATTGAGACAAAACCAATGGTACTAGGTGTTTCGGTATGTATTTCTGTAGCTGTCCGTCGTGTTTGGGGTCAATGTGGTACAATACTTCGTCTTGGATCATAAGCGTTGGAAATCTGTTTGGGTTTTCTTGAGCTTGTTTCATGAGTTTTGTTATGTCTGGATCTTTGTTCTGCTCACTTGCCATTGGAAGCCATCTGGATCACTGTCTGGGTTTGATTGTGATTTAGACCTCTGTGTGTTTTCAGATATGTCATGTTGGTTGGAAGTAACAACATTAATTTGTTTTGTATTATCATCAATTTCCGTCGATGTGGATGGTTCTTCTTTCACTGTAGTGTTCTGCGTTTTACTCTCCTCATATGGAATCCTAGATAACAGATCTGCACATGTGTTCATTGTTCCGGGGATGTACTCTATGATGGTATCGTAGGATTGGAGGTTAATAGACGATGTCTGCAGTTTCTTAGGTTGTTCGTGTGTCTTAGAGAGCCAATTGACTAGGGGTTGATGATCCGTCCTGATTATGAGCCTTGTTCCTCGTACATAACAATCAAATTTCTGTATTGCATAATGGATCGCGTATGCTTCCTTCTCTGTCGTCGACCATCTCTTCTTGGACTTAGATAGAGCATGCGAAAGAAACGCGATAGGTTTCTCATTGGGGATTTCAGGCAAAATTGGTTTTTCGTTTAATGTGATGGGTTGGACCCAACATGCACCAATGGCGTTGTCCGAGGCGTCGGTATATAATACCATGGGTTTGGATGTGTCTGGGTGAGCAAGTAAGGGGATTGTATTCAATGCATCCTTCAGGTACTCGAATGATTTCTGGCATTCGGGAGTCCATTTAAAACGAGCATACTTTTTTGTCAGTTCTAACAGGGGCGTAGCCGCACTGAAGAAGTTAATTATGTGGCGTCTGTAGTACCCAATGCACCCAATGAAACCTCTCACCTGCCGTACTGTAGTGGGACTCGGCATTTCCCTGATAGCCTTAACCTTATCTTCGTCTGGACGTATTCCATCAGCATTTATAACAAAACCCAAATATTTTGTTTCTTCTTTGAGAAACTCACATTTGCTTAACTTGAGTTTGATTTGGGGTTTCCTGAGCCTGTCAAATACTAGTTCCACTTTATGAAGATGGTCCTCAATGGTTCCCACTGTATGAATTAATATGTCATCGATATACGCGAGTGCGAAAGGTTGCATCACCTTCAACACCTCATCCATCAATGACATATAAGTTGCCGGTCTTCCCTTGAGGCCGAAAGGCATGACATTCCATGCGTAACTGCCCATGTGTGTAGTAAATGTGGACTTCTGTTTAGCCTCAGGTGTCATGGGGATACACCAGAACCCTGACCTAGCGTCTAAGGTGGTAAAGTATCTCGAGTTGCCAAGGGTCGCGAGAATGTCATAAATTCTGGGTAGTGGCTAGGAGATTGTCTTCGTGATTCTGTTCAAAGCGCGGTAATCGCAGCAGAATCTATTTGATCCATCCTTCTTCCCAACTATGACGATAGGTGACGACCATGGTGATATGGAACGTTCAATGATGCCAGCTGATAGCATCTCATTAATGGATCGTTCTACTATCTCTCTGTGTTTGAGTGGGGTGGGGTATGGTAAGGTTTTAGGCTAATAGGCTCTTCGGTAGTGGTATTAATATCCATTTGGACTGTTGATGTACGACCCAATTCCAAATCATTTAAAGCAAAGACATCGTGATATTTTTTCACAAAAGCGGTGAGCCGTTGTTGGTGTTGGGCCGAAGTATGTAAGGTGTCCAACAACTGTGGTAATCTGTCTTCGGTATTTGTTTTTATGTCCTTATGCATACTTGTATTTGATCTTTGTGTTTGACATTTCACCCCTCTTTCATAAAAATGGTCCAGTGATCTCTCTGATTTTCTCTGGCAATATTTATTGTTGCTCTCTGGTTCTCTCCGGCAATATCTATTGTTGCTGTCTGGTTGTCTACGGCAATATCTATTAATGTTCTCAGATTGTCTCTGGCAATATGTATTGTTGATCTTTGGATGTTTCCGGCTATATCTATTGTTGCTCTCTGGTTGTCTACGGCAATATCTATTAATGTTCTCAGATTGTCTCTGGCAATATGTATTGTTGATCTCTGGTTGTTTCCGGGTATATCTATTGTTGCTCTCTGATTCTCTCCGGCAATATATATTGTTGATGTCTGTTTTATCTCCATTTGTGCAGTTTTGTCTGACATCTTTCATTATTGGGGGGGGGGGAATTAACTTTTGCGATTATCGCACCTCTTGCAATGGATGATGTTTTACTGAGGTATTTACGATCATGATGGGGAAATCTCGGGAGCTTGTAATTTCTGCAATGCCCTCAGTAATGAATATCAGTAGATCATCGTTTATATCTTCATCCAGCAACGGTGCAATTTCTACTGTCTGTCCGGGTCGAATGTAGTCTGATCCCTTTACACGACCTTTGGTTATTATTAGTGAGTTTTGTGGAATGGTCACTGGAGCTGTAAGGCGTACCAACGAAGCTATGTGTAAATCATCCTGGAGGCTGATGTATTCTCCGTTAAGTCTAATCTTGTGTAGATCGTAGTATATCCGGGCCTGGTGTTTGTTTAGGAAATAACGTCAAATAATAAGATTCCGAGACATACCGCATGTAATAATGAATTTATGGTTTATTTTCTGTTCCCCAATCTGGAATGTGATAAACGCAGTACCAAGGGATTTCATTTCCTGGCCGGTCACCGATGCCATGTAAGTTTTCGTGGGGTGAAATTTCACATATTTCTGAATTTTTCGAAAAAGTTGTTCTCGTATTAGGCTTACCGATGCTCCGGTATCCACCAATGCTCGATAATGCATGCCCTGAATAGAGATGAGATAGGAACTCGGATCTGGGTGGATGTTAATATTATTTACTACAGTCTGCTGCCTTTTATTGCGGTGAGAATGATGTTCTATGTTGTGTGACTTCTTCCTTGTTGTGTGGGACCTATAGGGTTTATAAGTGTTCCCTTCTGTATAGCTCACGTCAGCGGTCCGATCTAACGTGTACTCGGTCCGTTTCCCGAAGCAGGAAAATATTGTGGTCTACCTCTGGCAAAAGCATGTTGGGTTGCGTATGCGCGGTTGTTCTGTCCTTGTTGTGGTTGGTTATAACCCCGAGATTGATTATGTTGATACGTTCTATGTCCTTGTCTACCCTCTCCGAATGATCCTTGCTGGTGTGATTGGCATGCACGAGAGACATGCCCATTTTGTCCACAAATGTAACAGACAATCGTATTGACATTTTGGACATTCTGTTGCCTCGGTTGGTGTGCTTGCTGGTACTGACATTGCTCAGGCTGATGGCGTGTAGATCGATGTTGGTGACGGTGCCACTGCTGTCTTGAGTGACCGATTTCATTTGGCTCGTGGTCGTTGTTTACTTCATAGCGAGGATCTCTACCTGTGCGTTGATTGAAACGTTTTCGTACGTTATCCTCCGATACTGCCGTTTGTATAGCATCAGTTACAGTTTTAGGGTCTTTTCTTATGAGATGGAGCTTTAAGTTATCTGTGTAAAGTCCGTCCACAAAAATGCCTACCAAGTGTTTTTTAATGTCCTGTGATGGTACCGTTCCTTCCATAACAGCTTCTTCAGCCAAATTCAATAAACGGTCTCCATAAAATTGAACAGGTTCAGATTTTTCTTGATGGATTTTCCTCAAAAGCAACCACGCGTGCTGTTTGTCGATTATGTCACTATACCGTGCAATAAGTTCCTTATTTAATGATGCATAGGTCTCTTCTGTGTAGATGAGGGAGCGCCGTCGCAGAAAATCCGTCACCAGAGATTCAGATGACAAGTATGCAATTTTGATCTTTTCCTTGTCACTTGTAGCATTTACCATGGAACTAAACTTGTCTATGTTCATTAGCCATCTGCGAAATGTCTTTGAATCGCCGGTGAAGGGAGTTATAACCGAGCGACTTTGGTTATATTTATTATAATGATCTACATTGGATAGCATGGATCGAAATGGGAAGGCAAACCCGGTCCTTAAAAAATGCTGTGCAGAAGTCGGACGTGTCGACCGAAAGGTGCAGATATCACAGCGTAGGCACAAACAGACACAACGCAACCACCGTCCTTTTCAGGACGAACGAAGAAGAAGAAGAAGAAAAAGGATAGCGTGTCTGTTATCCGTTGCAACGTGGTCATTGTGGGTTCGGCCTCTACAGGTAAGGGTATGTTAGCAGGATGGACATTTGCCTGTTGCATTTCCTGTTGCTGTTGTAGTTGCTGTGCATATAACGCATGTTGTTGTTGCTGTTGTTGCTGTAGTGTATACAACGCCTGTTGTTGCTGCTGTTGTTCTTGACTTTCATCCATTAGTAATTATGCCTGTCTGCTTTCACCAAGAAAAAAGGGCAGGTCACGGCGCCAATTAGTGTAATATGTGGCCGTGTATGTTTATACGGCACTAGTAGTTATATAGATTTTATTTAGTTAGAGTTAATCCTTCATGTGTCGTTGTGGTTCAAGTGCTAACTGGCCTTCCGCCAGAGGTGGTAATACTTGACCTTTTGTTATTTTTTTCAACCCAGGAATGTTCTTCCGTTTGAGTTTGGTGATAAGAAAAACAGTTTCAGCACAACAACTTATATCCGAAAGAAATTACTGTAAATTTCCACAAACAGCAAATGTAGAAAATTATATTAGAGTTTATTGATGTCTGTTAAACTCATACTGGCCAGTAGTTGTTAAATCACGCTTTATTTGTTAAATGACGTGAATGTCCACCAGTTGATAAATGTAGATGTTGGGACTGGTGTAGTAAAGTGTAACGATTGTCAACTCATTAAACCCAGCACAGTTTTGGTCATACAGGTCATCTTGTCCTGGAACGTGATGAGGCTCCGACAAGAATGTGAGTGTAGACAATGAGTGTGTATGAATGTCAGTACGCGAATGGTAGAATGATTCGATAGAGTTGTCAGGTTGGTAGTACATCACTCATACTCACACTGTTCGAATTCAAGAAGTACTGGAACTACGGTGGTCTTTTTATAACATTTAATGGGACGCACACTTGGACAGTACGTGTATGGTTACAGGAACAAATGTCGACATAGACAGCATAATGTTGATCACAGGAATATCATCTTAAGTTAGCATTCATGCTTGGCAAATATCATAATGGAGCATTCGTAAATAAGCATTCAGAGTTCCATCATGTAAATCATCTGGCTTTACTGACTGGGCACGTCAGACCATAACCAATATATAGGAAGGCTCCTAGACCTAACCTCGTCTAGCGAATATCCCTTCACGTAAAGTTCAATATATATTTTTCCATAAAGATATAGGAATCCCAGACATGGGTTCTCACATGTAGCAGTGATCTCTTGGTTCATCGAGCGATAGTACAGGCATCCCTTTTTCTCACTCGATAAATACAAAGTATCTGAATTTCAACATGGCTGTGCTTCTCTCGTGAGCTTCACTCACTATTGGATACAGACCAAAATTGGTCATTCGTTAAATGTCCTCATTTCTTCATAGCTTCTATCATAGAGGTAATTGAATAATATCATATAATCTAGTGCTGATACATAGGAATGTCATCTTCCTTTGAATAAATATTCTTTTCAAAAGTACCACTGTGCATCTGCTTATCGACAACGATGGCGAAGCCCAAGTTCATAATAAATTGTGGTTTTACCTTTCTATGCGAAATATAACTTTGCCATTCCTTGGCAAAAGAGAATAAACACTGGGGTAAAGTACATACAACATGTCTAAATGACTATCACTTTTCCCCATCTACTTATAGATCACTTTTTCGGCGATAGGCCGGCTACAACAAAATTCGACATCCCGACAGGATGACAGCCATGAATCACACCCCCTGCTAGCGATACTTCCGCTGCATAGCCTTTGACCTTTTCTAGCGACAACCAACATAGTTCGACTTAGAAATGTAAAGATATCCATATATAAGACAGACTCGTCCTACTCATACAAACACTACGTATAAATTCAGGCCATAGATATACTGAAGCAAGAACAATCTATTCCTACCCAGCCAAAGAATAAATCGCAGTAGGCCTAAATTCGTCCGCGGAGTCCGATCGAAGATGACGGAACTCCTTTCAAGGGAAGTAACTCAAAAATGACTTCTCCTTAAGCACTTAAAAAGGAAATACTTTGTTTACAAAATATTTGCGAACATAATAAGTATATAAAATGTATTATATTGCAAGATAGTAAAGATTGCACTTTACAGTCTTACCACACCTCCCGGGAAAAAAAAAAAAAAATTTTTTTTTTTTTAAATACATCTAGGAGCAACGTAGAATAGGCTCACAACGCAAGAATACTGCGCAGATGAAAATATCAGGAATAACTATAATTCCTAATATGACCGGTGAGAATATATCTCAAAATCTGAGAGAAATTGTTTCTCTACGAATAAATGTTTCCAGGAAGGTGTGATCTACGTATAATACAATTCTGGTAATTATACAATGCATACCAAAAATTCACACTATAATCTTAAATTTATGATTTATGAAGAAACAATCATCAAAGAACAGCGGTGAATAAACATCAATAAACCGCTAAGTAGAGATACCATCATTCTATTATTAAATTACAAATGTGTATCTTAGTAAAGAAACAAAAAATAACTGTTGTAAAGTTATACATATTAAAAAAAATCCAATATTTAACAGTTAAGTGGCATCATGTGGGCATCTGGACAGAATGTCCGCCATCACATTTTCTGAACCACGGATAGCTCGTACCGAGAAATGAAAAGGTTGAAGAGCGATTGCGTATCGAGTTGATCTCGAGCTCTTCAAGTTCTTACTTTGGATAGCCGTAAGAGCTTTTTGGTCAGTTTCCACTACGAAATGCGCGCCCAGAAGGAATCTTTGGAGTTTGAGAATTGACCAAACCATTGCCAATAATTCACGGTCTAAAACCGAGTAATTCCTTTCTGCAGCATTAAGTTTTCTGGATATATACATTACAGGATGCAGAGTTCCAGAGTACTCTTGCATTAGTGCCGCTCCAATCCCAGTGGATGAAGCGTCACTACGAAGAACAAATGTCTTATCTGTTGTAGGTAACACTAAAATAGGTGGTGATGAAAACATAGTTTTGATCTTCTCTAGTGAAGATTGGCATTCATGAGACCAGTGAACCATGTTAGGCGACCCTTTCTTTAATAGTGTAGAGAGAGGTGCCATGATAGAGGACAGATTCGGAATGAAACGTCCATAAAATTGTATGAGACCTAAAAGACTTCGCACTTGCTTTTTAGTCCTAGGGATAGAGATGTTAAGTATCTTAGTGATATTATGGTCTTCTGTCTTCAAGAAACCGTGACCTACTCGATGGCCTAAGAAAGCAATTTCGCTAAAGCCAATACAAGCTTTGGATGGTTTTGCTGTCAGGTTATACTCACGCAGAGTTGATAATAATTCAACTAACCCTGAATAGTGATCTTCCCAAGTATCGCTGAAAAGACAGATGTCGTCTAGATAAGCAATGACATCTGACCGATACGATAGGATTCGACGCATCATGCGTACAAATGTAGCTGGTGCGTTCATAAGGCCGAAAGGCATAAAATTCCATTGGAAAAGGCCTCTGGGAGTAGAGAAAGCGGTAAGAGGTTTGGCGCGTTCGGATAATGGAACTTGCCAATATCCTTTAGACAAATCAAGTTTAGTGAAAAAATGCGATTTAGAAAGACGAGTAAGTAGTTCTTCCAGTAAAGGCATAGGTTCAGCATCGAACTTCGTAACTTGATTCAATTTGCGATAGTCAACGCAAAGACGTATGTTATTGTCTTTTTTTCGAACAATAACCATCGGCGAAGAATATGCAGAAGTGGATGGTTCGATTATTTGTAAATCTATCATTTCATCCAACTCCTTTTCAACCTGTGTTTGGAAATGTATAGGGATAGGATAAGGTCTAACCCTAATTGGAGTATGTTCAGTTAGAACAATGTCATGCTCAATGACATGAGTTTGCCCAGGGATGTCAGTGAGGACATCCTGAAATGTTTGTAACATAGACGAAACTTGTCGCCGTTCTCCTAGAGACAAATCAGGAGAAACAGTAACGTCTTTCCATGATTCACTAGAATGAAGTGGGATCATTGGAAGCGGAAGATTAACATCCGAAAAACTTGTTTCCTCATCCTGTATTACAGACAGTGATGAGTAATGACCATGTTTGACATGAGAATCGTCCGTTGCCTGGAAAATAGGCTGTAGATAGTCAGGGACGTTCATGGAACTCCGTAAGCATATTGATGTGGAAGGTTTTATGCTTCCCGTTAATATCGACGATGTAGTCAACATCTGAAATTTTCGATATTATATCGTACGGACCTTTCCAACTAATAAGGAGTCTATTTTCACGACAAGGTAGCAAAACAAATGCTTTGTCACCAGGACAAAGTTGTCGTAAAGTTCTCTTCTTATTAGCAAATTGTCTTGCCTTCTGCTTAGCAAATTCAGAAGAGGACGTTGCCAATTTGCATGCTTCGATAATCTTTTGTCTCAGCGCGATGACATACTCGTAAGAAGATTTTGTGTCATCGTCAATATTGTCAGCTGTTATAAGATCATGCAGCAAAGACATTGGACCGCGCGGTCGCGCGCCAAAGACAAGTTCAAAGGGAGAAAACCCTGTATGTTCATTGGGGACCTCTCTGTACGCGAAGAGGGCCGCGGGTAAAACCCTATCCCAATCTTGAGGATGATCCTCAGTTATCTTCCCTAATAAGTTCTTAAGTGTTCTATTTAGTCGCTCGACCATCCCATTGGACATAGGATGATAGATGCTACTCAAAGATCTCTCTATCTGTAGAGTAGACATTACTTGAGACATGGTATCCGATATCAGTTGGGTGCCATGATCTGATAATATTTCTCCGGGGAATCCCAGCCGAGAAAATATAAGCCAAAGAGCATCTGCAATGTCAGCGGTAGTAATGCTCTTTAGAGGGATAGCCTCTGGCCAACGTGTGCACATGTCTACACACGTTAAGATAAACTGATGTCCTCTAGCAGATTTGATCTTGAATGGACCAATGATGTCTATCGCCATTTTCTGGAATGGACGAATAGGAATATCTGCAGCCTGAATAGGCGCAGCATGACGAGGACCTTTGGATTTGACTTCTTGACATACTTTACAGGATCGACAATAGATCCGTATGTCCTTGTTCACAAAAGGCCAAAAGAAAGCCGCAAGAACTCTTGACTTTGTACGGGAAAAACCCATGTGACCAGCACACTGAGAGTCGTGTGCATGTTGTAAGATCTTAACTCTCAAATTCTTGGGTACAAGAATCTGAGAATGACTTGACTTAGTGGAGTCTTGCACCATACGTACAAGTACGCCATTCTTCATTGTAATCCAAGATTTACAATTTGAATCTTTATTCGGATCACCTTTCGTTACAAGAGTGAAGAATTTCTTAAGAGTCGGATCTTCTTCTTGTTGTTTTATAAACGAGTCACGAGAAATTACCAAGGGATCATCTTGGTTATGCACTTCATTATCTTCAACAGATGAAGTTTCAGGCATATTGAGAGCTTGAGCTCTAGTGACTACCGCATTAGCAGATTGCATATTTTGATTTTCCCAAACGGAAATTTGCTCCGGAGTGCATTCTTTGACTCCGTGAATGCGACCGATGATAAGATCAGCGATCGGATTCGGCAAAAGACATGCGTGTACATCTCCTGTGAAGAAAGGAGTAGCAATCCTAATGATAGCGGTAGAGTATTTCTCTATGGTGCCGCCAAATGTTACGCATTTGACTACTTTGCCTGTAGAATGAGAAGGATCTATGAGTGACTGCCTAACCCCAATAGTTGTGCATCCAGAATCAAAAAGTACTGAGACTGGATTGTCATTTACTAAACCTTTGTGTAAGACAAGAGAACCTCTCCCATCATGCGCGATTGACGCAGGAAGAGCGGGAAGAGGGTGCCCACAGCTTAAAGTAGACACTGTGGTTGGCTCAAATAATGTTTTGCATTGGGGGCACTGAGATGCTCTCCCAAAATCAAAAGCGGCACATGCCATATTATTAGAGTCATCATTATCTTTATTTTGTTTATAGGCTTCGTGGGACTCTTGCTGTGCAGAGTTCGCCTGGTAATGAGCTTTATGTTTTTTGAATTGTGCTCTACCTCTGTTATTATTGCCTCTGTACTTATCATTGTTTCCATCATTATAACCCCTACTCGGGTTTGAATCATAGCTCCTTTGGTTACTATCATCATATTCATTATAATGAGTATCTCGGTAATTATGATCCTGTTGTCTCCATGAAGGAAAACTTGGATAGTTTCTAGAATGACTTCCTTTGCGAAAGTTCCTGTAATTATGACCACCCCTGAATCGAGGGCTGTCAGCTCTTCTCCAGGTATTCGAAGAAGAACCCTGAAATGATTGGTTACCTTGGTTCTGATAACTGTAATAGTTTGAGGGAGGTCCTTTTTTGATTAAACTTATTTTTGAGAAGCAACTGTCCTTGGAATTTGTGAGAGTGATTAGGGTTGTATGGTGTTGCAGAAGCAACTGGCATACCTTCTTTAACCTTACTGTTGCTAATAGCTACGTCCGGATTTGCAGTGACGTATTGGGTACAATACTGTTCCATTTCTTTTAGAGACTTAGGTTTACGCTCATGTAAGAATTCGAGGAAAGGTTTATTTATACTTGACATAATCTTGTCTCTGAGTATCAAGTCCATAAGGGCTTCATAAGTCTTTTCTGTTTTGGATAGCTCAATCCAACGATCAAATGTAAGACGTGTCCTTGCAATGAATTCTGAGAATTCTACACCTGCCTCAGGCACCATTGTCTTAAACAACTTCCGATAACCCTCTTCAGACAACTGATACTTCTTTAATAAGGCTGCCCTAATAACATCATAGTTATCTTTGTCAGCCTCTTCAACCAAACTTAAACTAGTCAGAGAATCACCTTTCAGATTTTCTGATAACTGGTTAGCATATTGTGATTTGTCCACATTATGGGCTCGACACGAGCGTTCAAATCTATTTAGCCAGAATGTTATGTCATCACTGGAAGGGTTGAACGCTGGTACCTTGACCTTGTAAGTAAAGGGTTTACCATTACCACCAGATGCTTGATTACCATCACTTATGTTTGTTAACTTTAACTTTTCTAACTCAAATGCTAAAAGTTCTTTTTGGTGTTCATGTTCTCTTATTGCTTTTTTCTCTTGAGCTTCAGCTTGTAATTTTCTCTCTTCTGCAGCAGCTTGTAATTTTTTCTCTTCAGCAGCAGCCTCATCTTTTCTTTTCTCTTTTTCCATTTCCATCTGGAATCTTTTTTCATCAGTCTGTATCTGCAATTTCTTTTGTTCATACTCTCTTTGTAATTTTTTTTTCCTCAGCTTCTAATCTTTTCTCCTCAGCTGCTAATTTCTTTTCTTCAATCAGTGCTTTTCTTTCTTCAGCAGCTAATGCTTTGTCATATTGAGCAACTGCCCATTCTTCTAATTGCTGACCAGTCTTATCAAGAACCTTGCCTTGTGTGATAAAATAATCTAATGTAGACATCTTGTCTAATAAGATCAGTAATTTGCAAAAGTAAATAAATTCACTTTCTTAGTCTTAATCAAAGACCTTGTATGATAACTTTGTAACCTGTGGAAAATAGTACTTAACTATCCCAATCACTGTGGGAAACAAGCCTTACAAAGGTCTTGTATAAATCCTTATATAATAACAGCTATAAGTTGCTGGTTCACTCTATAATATAAGTGCAGTGCACCAGAAATAGTGTTTTATATCATCAACTGTGTACCTTTAGTAATAGCAATTAACTATCAGTTGATTCTTGTACATCAATTTATATGATCAACTATATTTTAAATAGTGTATGTCGATCAGGCACAAAACAAAAACAGTTATACAGAAGAACATGAAAACATTTGCGGAAATGAAATAAATCAAATGGGAAAAACAATAAAAGATAAACCGCAAGAGGATAACAAATACAAATAACGCCACAGTATATATAAATATAAATTGAGAATAGAACTGAAAGATAGAATAGGGTAGACCAACTAATTACAAACAAATCAAAACAAACTAAAGAACAGAGGAATATTACAAAAACAACAATGAGTACAGTCTTCACAGCTAACACTAATAGCAACAGCTGTCGCAGCAAATTTTCAATCAAGAAAATTGCACCTATAGAAACGCACACAACAGACCCTCTATTACGTGGGATACTCTGTTGTGTGACACCGCCCAACCAAAACAACAACCCGCTGGATACAAACAAATATCACATATAAATATTTAAACATAAATACATAAATGCATAAATAGTATGGCAATATGATGTAAATAGAGTGTTGCAGAAAGAATGTGTTGGAATGAAGGCTCAGTTACACTGCCTAATAGTACAGTACTGTGGTACTTTATTAAACAAATACTTCTGGTCTAATTATTTTAAATTCAACACAGAAATAGAAGCTCCATCGTTGATGTGAATGATAACAATCGATGTAGGACTTCTCAGTTCAATAACATTTCCCCAGGAATGACCCAAGATACCGGGGATTTTCCAGTTCATTGTCGATGGCCCATCAGCGGGGAATACCGGCAAGTGACCGGGGTGAACCCCGCCCAACGAATGGCCCATCAGCGGGGAATACCGGCAAGTGACCGGGGTGAACTCCGCCCAATGACCCAAATAGTTGGGGATCTCCAGTGACCGGGTGAAGACCACAGTAGCCGGGGATTTCCGGGTGACCAGGAGTTTAGGGATTCCCGACTTAGCTGAGGTCAGCGACCACTGTTACCTGTATATATGGAAGAATATATCGGATATAGTTTACTCACATTTTGCAAGCCCCGGCAGAAACTTCTAAGCATATAATCTGTCAGAAACCAGAATACCAAAGAATTAGCTATATATATAGTATATGCCGTTTTTTGAGCCAAATTCAATCTTGGAATCAATGCGGGTGAGCGAAATGCATTATCTTCTTATATGCAAGTATTTGTATTGAATGTTTGAACTGCTTTTCATTATTATTTCATTATATGCAATTAACATTAGTTAATGTTTGCACTGCTTTTCAGTCAATTTCATACTTTCATGTAATGGTTGTATATACATTATGGAATCCATATGTTTACTGTTATATGATTTTTTTTTGTATGATTTTTGTACGCCTTTGATGTCCTTCAGGTTGTTTTACAGAAAGCATTTGCGCTACCCTGCCCGCTTCTTTTAGTTAATGGTTGTAACCATTATCGCATTCATGTATTTAATGTATGATTTTGTAATGCCTTTACAACAGTTGATAATATATGTATGCCTATGCCCCTACCCTATTAATATCATATGTTTGCAGCTCGAAGAATGGCGCTCAACATTGGTCCTTGCCATTTACGTAATAATATCAATGATATCTGAGCCTGGTTTATGGACCACACTCAGGACAAATTAATGCCTCTAACCAGAGAGCTAAATAGAATGTTCCTTTGTATTATCTCCTAGCTCCCTGGTGGTGACAAAAGGCAAGGGAAACTCGCAGTCGTGTAGTGAAACCTTGCAGTACTTGATACGAATTATTCCAGCAACTTGGCCGGGGGAAGAAACCTTGCAGTGATAGTGTGACGTCATACAGCAGCAACCCATTCATGATAAGTGCACTTTTAAAAAGGACCAAACACTAATCGATCTTAGGTCATACCAGTCAATGATTAAAATTAGGACATAAACATCAGCCATCGTGAAAGGGTACCCTAATATAAACAGAACTTTTGTGTAGACTATTTTTATCTCCATTTACCCAGTGCTGTATACATTAACGGTATACATATATATATATATATATTGGTTTTTTTTTTCTTGTGTTTTTCTGTAACCAATTTAGCTTGGTCTAATATACATAAATTCATAGAAACGAAGTTCACTGTTGTTTCTTTCTTTCACTATATGTTCTGTATTGCTTGGTAGTTAACTGTTTTTGATAATTATTATCTTAATTACCAGCTGGGGGTCTCTAGAGCCATATCAGTACCTCAGGGGAAGTGTGGCTGAAGACCTAACATACTCTCAGGATCCTTGATGGGATTTGCTTCTTTGCTTAACTGAGAAGAGTTTAAGTTTCAGTCTCCTGAAACATTTCTTCTTACAAGTGTCAGACTATTACTTACAGCGAGCCAAAAGACACTGTGGAAGAGATTGGTACTCTTTTTTTATTTCGTCTGTCTATCCTTTCTTCTACCCTGTCGCCACAAACTGGACTGCTCGTCCCGGATGAACTCATAGCATCTGTATGTTCCCTAGACTACAATTAAATTTATTGCTAATATACATTTTACTTTTGGGTAACAAACTTGGGTTAATAGTTTGGTTATCAAGTAATCTTATACAGCTTCCCAGTACACTTTGCATGTAACTGGTTTGATCTTATATGCAGTATATTGCACAGATAGAATAGTACACAAAATATAACTGGTGACTGATCTTCTAGTGTATGGTCCAATTTTTTAGTTAAGTTGTATACAAGATTTAACTGAGCTACTTAACTAAGAGCTATCCTATTGGTTGAAATTGTTGTTGTTGCAAAATTTTGTTTTATTGTTGTGGCAGTAATACACTATATTATTAATATTAGACAGTATTACTTTTACCTGTATTGGTTTGTGAGTAGGTTTATTCAAGCTCATTCGACTTGATCCAATATTGCAATGGCAGAGACAGCAAAAGTAAGAGCTTTGTTAATTGAGAGTGGAAAAGAGGTGGGGCTTGCAGGAAAAGAGCTTGCAGACTATGTATCCTCAGAGATGAAGAGCATCAGAGAGGCAGAAGCGGAGAGGGACAGGGAAATCAGAGCGGCAGAAGCGGAGAAAGATCGTGAAATCAGAGCGGCAGAAGCGGAGAAGGATCGTGAAATAAGAGCGGCAGAAGAGAAGGAGAAGGAACGACAACATGCCCTGAAAATGAAGGAACTGGATGTGGAACTTCTCTCAAAAAGCAAGGAAGCTGGGAGCAATTCCGAAACTTCATCTTCTCCGCCCTCGCCCCTTCAATCTGATAGTGCATCAGCTCTCTCTACACCACACCTGGGACCGATGGCCTTCCCTCTGGAGCCATTTATGGAGGGAAAGGATTCCATGGACAGCTTCTTGGACCGTTTCGAGAGGTTCGCTTCTTCGTTCGGGCTGGACCGGAAGAGGTGGAATCTGAAACTCTCGCAAGGGCTCAGGGGTGCTGGCTATGATGTATTCCTAAAACTGGCGCCTCATGAACAGGATGACTATGACTGTCTTAAGAAAGCCCTCTTAGCTCGCTATGAATTGAATGCTGAGGCGTACCGTAAACGGTTCAGAAATTTCCGTAAAGAAAATGGAGAATCGTACACCCAGTATGCTGCTCGCCTGGAAGCTTATTTGCAGAAATGGCTCACTCTCGCGTCATTCGAGAAATCTTACGAAGGACTGCAAGAATTAATACTAATGGAGCAACTGAAAGAAATGATGAGCCCTGAGATGAGACGATTTCTGGTAGAAAACGGGGCAGAAAGGTTAAATACCATGATTACCTTATCAGAACGCTTTCAGAATGCACAGGCTGAGACTCTGACCTCCAGACGGAGATATACAGACTATCCAGCTCGGCAGACTGCGCCTAACAGCTCCAATAGTAATACAAGCTCCAAGCCACCCTACATGAAAACTCACCATGACAGACCCAACAATGGACAAACCCACAGAACACGGAAAGGAAAACTTCCTATACAGCAAACACAGAGAGGGATGTGTGCCAACACTGTCGGTCGCCTAAACATAGTTCTCGTGATTGTAAGCGCCGACCCCTCCCCATGAATGCAGCTTGCATAACAACCAGATCTGACAGCCCGGAGCCCTCAAAGGATGACATAGATTCTTCGAAGCGACCAGCTGTCATTGAATCTGTTTTGGTTAATGGGGAGAGAGCTCTTTGTTTGTATGACACTGGATTATCTTATGATGCAATCGTCGCAGCTTCTCTTGTTAATTCTGACCAAATTACAGAGGAGACGATTGAAATACAAGGACCCACCAAATCTGGTGCGCCCATGATTCTACCAGTGTGCAAGATTCAGGTTCAATCGCGGTATGTGACTGGAGAAATCAGAGCCGCTGTTCTAAAGGATCCCATCTACCCCTTGATTTTGGGCTGTAGATATGTGTTCCTAGGAGAACCAGCCCGGCCTCTGTCAGTTGCGGCCGTACAGACCAGGGATCAATGCAGGCAGAACCCTGAGTCTGGAACTCCTACCAACATCTTCCCAGAAGAGTTGAAGAAGGCACAAACAGCGGATAGCACTTTGTCGCCTTGTTTTAAAAAACTTCCTAAGGCTCATACCCCGCCTCTCAAGGGAGAGATTTATAAGAAGAATGGTCTGTTGTACCGCAGAGCAGGCAAAGGAGCGAGCGAACACTCACAGCTGATTGTCCCCTCATCCTATAGGACCCAAATATTAGAAATGGGCCATGCCTTACCCTTCAGCGGACACATGGGAATTGGAGCAACCATGCAGCGCATTTCTTGCCACTACTATTGGCCAGGAATGAACGCAGACATAAAACGGTATGTTCAGTCATGCGCACAGTGCCAAAAGGTGGCTCCTAAGCACTGGGTAGCTCCGGTAACCTTAGGAGAAATGCCTGTAACAGGTACCCCGTTCGAAAGGGTGGCAGTCGACATTGTTGGGCCCCTGATTAGGACAAAGAAAAAGAATAGCTACATCTTGACGTTGGTCGACACATGCTCCATGTGGGCAGAAGCAGTCGCAATGCCTTCGTGCGACTCAACTCATGTAGCGGAAGCCCTCCTTACTATATTTACGAGGTTGGGGTTCCCTCTTCAGATCCTGACGGATAATGGATCACAATTTCGGGGGAAATTAATGGAAGAAGTGTTTCGGATTTTCCAAACGCGACACATTCATACCTCTCCATATCACCCCCAGAGCAACGGCCAAGTAGAACGGTTCAATGGAACCTTAATTACCATACTGCGAAAGCTGGAGCAGGAGAACCCAAGTTCATGGGATTCCTACCTGCCAGCAGCACTGTTCGCCTACAGAGAGGTACCTCATCACTCGACAGGAATTCCACCAGCAACACTGCTGTTTGGGCGCCCAATAAAAGGTCCTCTAGAGGCACTTCTGAGATCCTGGACAGACGATAAAGCGGATGACACAGTCATTACCGCGTCACATTATGTTGAGGAATTGAAGCAACGCCTCCAAACAGGTTGGAAGTTGGCCACTGCAAATTTGCGCAAAGCCCGTCAGAAACATGCGCAATATTATAACAGAACAGCTAAGGACCGAGAACTGAACATTGGGGATAAAGTTTTATTGCTCTTGCCAAGCAGCCATAATAAACTTCAGATTGGTTGGAGAGGACCCTATGCTGTTGTCGAGAAAATCTCCCGCACCAACTACAAGATAGCAATTAAAGGTAAACAGAAAATTTACCACATCAATCTGCTGAAAAAGTACAATGAACGCGCATCAGTAGAGCCAGCTCATTTGATGGCCCTTGCAGTAGCCAGTGAAGTAGAGGATGAACCCAGTGTAGCAGTCGAATACCCTATGTCCTTGAGTGAGACTCAGGCCGATGTGCAAATAAGTTCCACTCTAACCCTGGAACAGCAGGAGCAGGTACAAGCAATGTTGGAAAAGTATGCAGAAGTTCTCACGGACAGGCCAGGCCTAACCAGTTTAGTAGAGTTTGATATGAAGTTGACAGATGCAATGCCAGTCCGTGTGAAAAATTACCCTATACCCTATGCCAAGGCGGATGCATTGAGAGA
Source organism: Oreohelix idahoensis (assembly GCA_024509875.1). Classification (NCBI taxonomy): domain Eukaryota; kingdom Metazoa; phylum Mollusca; class Gastropoda; order Stylommatophora; family Oreohelicidae; genus Oreohelix; species Oreohelix idahoensis. Next base: position 14,488 of record JAMPIV010012239.1, on the reverse strand, counting down.
AGAAATAGAGAAATTGCTCAGTGCAGGCATTATTTCTCCATCCGAATCACCATATAGTGCTAGTGTTGTGCTCCTTCGGAAGCCTACCGGAGAGCATAGATTATGTATTGACTATAGGAGACTGAATGCAGTGTCGGAGTACCAAGCTGAGCCTCTGCCAGATCAAAACTCGCTGTTCGCTAAGCTAAATACAGCTCGTTATTTCTCTAAAATCGACCTTAGCAAGGGATACTATCAAATCCCTGTGAAGAAAGAGATCCGACCACTACTGGCATTCAGCACCCCGGAAGGACACTTTGAATTTAATGTCCTCCCATTCGGATTACATAATGCGCCTAGCACATTCACGAGAATGATGAGAAAACTTCTCGCACCCCTTCATAACCCTGCTATTACAAACTTTATGGACGATATACTCATCGCCACAGACACCTTTGAGGAACACCTGAATGCAATAGAGATGCTACTCCGAAGGCTTAAGGACACAGGTTTAACCGCCCGTCCAACTAAATGCCAGATAGGTTTTGACCAACTGGGGTTTCTCGGCCACACCATTTCACAAGGGTACATGTTCCCGGAGGAGGAACGTAATGTTGACAAACTGCGCAATGCACCTCGCCCTATTACTAAAAAGGATGTCAGATCGTTCGTCGCATTATGTGGATTTTACCAACGCTACATTAAGGATTTCAACACTATAAGCGCCCCACTGACAAACCTTACGAAAAAGAATACTCCGGAAAAGGTGATCTGGACCGCTGAGTGTGAGAATGCTTATAGTACCCTCAAGGAAAAACTCACAGAGAAACCTATTCTGCACCTACCGAACTTAAGCCGACCATTCATACTACGTACCGACGCTAGTCAGATTGGGATTGGAGCCACCTTGCTACAAACTGGGGAAGACAAAGCGTCTACATTATTCCCCATAGCTTTCGCTAGCCGAAAATTGAATGCTGCAGAAAGAAATTACTCCACTATTGAACGGGAATGCCTAGCTTTAGTATGGGGGATTCAGAAATATCAACCATACTTATATGGAAAGCCCTTCACCGTTCAATGCGACCATCAACCATTGATGTTCTTGGCGGCTTCTAAAAACCTGAATTCAAGGCTCATGAGGTGGTCGATGTTAATGCAACCATATAACTTCAAGGTTGAATATATACCTGGGAAACTCAATGTCGGAGCAGACTTTCTCAGCCGCCACCCATGCAGTGGGGACGACCAGGGAAGTCATCAGCGACCCAATAATCTTAACCTTCCTAAAAACTTCCAGGATGATGGGGGAAATCAAACTAGGACGGAGAGGGATCGAGAAGAAGATGTCAGTCGAAACTAGTTCACCTTACGATAAACTTTCACAGGGGGCTATTGTCGCGAAATCCCTCGCCCGACCTCTTCTTTCTCTCTCTCTCTCTCTCTCTCTCTCTCTCTCTCTCTCTCTCTCTCTCTCTCTCTCTCTCTCTCTCTCTCTCTCTCTCTCTTGTTTTCTAATGCTCCAGGAATGACCCAAGATACCGGGGATTTTCCAGTTCATTGTCGATGGCCCATCAGCGGGGAATACCGGCAAGTGACCGGGGTGAACCCCGCCCAACGAATGGCCCATCAGCGGGGAATACCGGCAAGTGACCGGGGTGAACTCCGCCCAATGACCCAAATAGTTGGGGATCTCCAGTGACCGGGTGAAGACCACAGTAGCCGGGGATTTCCGGGTGACCAGGAGTTTAGGGATTCCCGACTTAGCTGAGGTCAGCGACCACTGTTACCTGTATATATGGAAGAATATATCGGATATAGTTTACTCACATTTTGCAAGCCCCGGCGGGAACTTCTAAGCATATAATCTGTCAGAAACCAGAATACCAAAGAATTAGCTATATATATAGTATATGCCGTTTTTGAGCCAAATTCAATCTTGGAATCAATGCGGGTGAGCGAAATGCATTATCTTCTTATATGCAAGTATTTGTATTGAATGTTTGAACTGCTTTTCATTATTATTTCATTATATGCAATTAACATTAGTTAATGTTTGCACTGCTTTTCAGTCAATTTCATACTTTCATGTAATGGTTGTATATACATTATGGAATCCATATGTTTACTGTTATATGATTTTTTTTGTATGATTTTTGTACGCCTTTGATGTCCTTCAGGTTGTTTTACAGAAAGCATTTGCGCTACCCTGCCCGCTTCTTTTAGTTAATGGTTGTAACCATTATCGCATTCATGTATTTAATGTATGATTTTGTAATGCCTTTACAACAGTTGATAATATATGTATGCCTATGCCCCTACCCTATTAATATCATATGTTTGCAGCTCGAAGAATGGCGCTCAACATTGGTCCTTGCCATTTACGTAATAATATCAATGATATCTGAGCCTGGTTTATGGACCACACTCAGGACAAATTAATGCCTCTAACCAGAGAGCTAAATAGAATGTTCCTTTGTATTATCTCCTAGCTCCCTGGTGGTGACAAAAGGCAAGGGAAACTCGCAGTCGTGTAGTGAAACCTTGCAGTACTTGATACGAATTATTCCAGCAACTTGGCCGGGGGAAGAAACCTTGCAGTGATAGTGTGACGTCATACAGCAGCAACCCATTCATGATAAGTGCACTTTTAAAAAGGACCAAACACTAATCGATCTTAGGTCATACCAGTCAATGATTAAAATTAGGACATAAACATCAGCCATCGTGAAAGGGTACCCTAATATAAACAGAACTTTTGTGTAGACTATTTTTATCTCCATTTACCCAGTGCTGTATACATTAACGGTATACATATATATATATATATATTGGTTTTTTTTTTTCTTGTGTTTTTCTGTAACCAATTTAGCTTGGTCTAATATACATAAATTCATAGAAACGAAGTTCACTGTTGTTTCTTTCTTTCACTATATGTTCTGTATTGCTTGGTAGTTAACTGTTTTTGATAATTATTATCTTAATTACCAGCTGGGGGTCTCTAGAGCCATATCAGTACCTCAGGGGAAGTGTGGCTGAAGACCTAACATACTCTCAGGATCCTTGATGGGATTTGCTTCTTTGCTTAACTGAGAAGAGTTTAAGTTTCAGTCTCCTGAAACATTTCTTCTTACAAGTGTCAGACTATTACTTACAGCGAGCCAAAAGACACTGTGGAAGAGATTGGTACTCTCTTTTTATTCTTCTATCTATCCTTTCTTCTACCCTGTCGCCACAGTGTAACACTGTCAGTTGTATGGCAAATGTCCAACGAACCAAATGTCAACAAACGCTGACCTAGTTACTGCATACTCTCGACAGGACAGGTCACGCTGACATCACTGTAGAGTTGTACTGTTGATGTATTTGTGTGTCGTAACAGACCCCAAGGAACGTCTGGTCTCAGTAGTTTACTTCTCAATATGGTCACTGTGCAGGTTGACCCAGGAAGCTGGCACACCAGTTGTTAAACTCATACTGGCCAGTAGTTGTTAAATCACGCTTTATTTGTTAAATGACGTGAATGTCCACCAGTTGATAAATGTAGATGTTGGGACTGGTGTAGTAAAGTGTAACGATTGTCAACTCATTAAACCCAGCACAGTTTTGGTCATACAGGTCATCTTGTCCTGGAACGTGATGAGGCTCCGACAAGAATGTGAGTGTAGACAATGAGTGTGTATGAATGTCAGTACGCGAATGGTAGAATGATTCGATAGAGTTGTCAGGTTGGTAGTACATCACTCATACTCACACTGTTCGAATTCAAGAAGTACTGGAACTACGGTGGTCTTTTTATAACATTTAATGGGACGCACACTTGGACAGTACGTGTATGGTTACAGGAACAAATGTCGACATAGACAGCATAATGTTGATCACAGGAATATCATCTTAAGTTAGCATTCATGCTTGGCAAATATCATAATGGAGCATTCGTAAATAAGCATTCAGAGTTCCATCATGTAAATCATCTGGCTTTACTGACTGGGCACGTCAGACCATAACCAATATATAGGAAGGCTCCTAGACCTAACCTCGTCTAGCGAATATCCCTTCACGTAAAGTTCAATATATATTTTCCATAAAGATATAGGAATCCCAGACATGGGTTCTCACATGTAGCAGTGATCTCTTGGTTCATCGAGCGATAGTACAGGCATCCCTTTTTCTCACTCGATAAATACAAAGTATCTGAATTTCAACATGGCTGTGCTTCTCTCGTGAGCTTCACTCACTATTGGATACAGACCAAAATTGGTCATTCGTTAAATGTCCTCATTTCTTCATAGCCTCTATCATAGAGGTAATTGAATAATATCATATAATCTAGTGCTGATACATAGGAATGTCATCTTCCTTTGAATAAATATTCTTTTCAAAAGTACCACTGTGCATCTGCTTATCGACAACGATGGCGAAGCCCAAGTTCATAATAAATTGTGGTTTTACCTTTCTATGCGAAATATAACTTTGCCATTCCTTGGCAAAAGAGAATAAACACTGGGGTAAAGTACATACAACATGTCTAAATGACTATCACTTTTCCCCATCTACTTATAGATCACTTTTTCGGCGATAGGCCGGCTACAACAAAATTCGACATCCTGACAGGATGACAGCCATGAATCACACCCCCTGCTAGCGATACTTCCGCTGCATAGCCTTTGACCTTTTCTAGCGACAACCAACATAGTTCGACTTAGAAATGTAAAGATATCCATATATAAGACAGACTCGTCCTACTCATACAAACACTACGTATAAATTCAGGCCATAGATATACTGAAGCAAGAACAATCTATTCCTACCCAGCCAAAGAATAAATCGCAGTAGGCCTAAATTCGTCCGCGGAGTCCGATCGAAGATGACGGAACTCCTTTCAAGGGAAGTAACTCAAAAATGACTTCTCCTTAAGCACTTAAAAAAGGAAATACTTTGTTTACAAAATATTTGCGAACATAATAAGTATATAAATGTATTATATTGCAAGATAGTAAAGATTGCACTTTACAATGTCTTTAGACAAACACTGTAAATTTCACAAAATGATGGTTGTTTATCCAAAATGAACAATATATAATCCAACTGAATAATATACACACTTGTCTACTAAAAAAAAAAGCTTGTCTTGGTATCCTCAAAGACGAAGTTCTTCTAACGCTATTTATAAAAATCCTCTAGTCTAAAAATCATGGTATCCTTGGAATCATAAATCCTAAAAAATCTCTGCCTTTCGCCCACAACTCTTCTATTTATACTATTTCTTCTTTTTTCCCGCCTTTTTTCACACGACCCGTCCTTTTTTCACACGACACAATAATTAACATTTGCACTCCTCTCCTCAGCTTTTCGACCTTTTTGCACACGACATTCTGTTATTTCGACTTTATTTTCACATGTGTGATCTTTCCCAACTTAACAATAGGATAAAAAAAACCCAGATCAGACAAACATTAATTTCCCACTTTCGCGCTTATAAAACCCATTCATTATTATCTGGGACTGACCTACGTTTGCCCTGTCAACTGAACTTTAAATGAATACTGCGTTTTGTGTAAAAACGTCTTATTTTCTTAAGGTCTGTCATTCTTACATGTAGCATCTTCTAGCACATATAAATGCTTAGCGTTAAAGTAGGGGGGACAAAGCTAGCGTGAAAGGCCAAGCGGTCACAGATAAAAGGGAAAGGAACAACACCGGAGAGGTCCGGTACCACCAATAGATAACCTGAACACTGAGAGGTATATAACAATAGACAAAGAAATTGTTAAGAAGTAAGAACAGAAGTAGAGACTATAGCATCTGAATGATCAGTAATGGTTAAAGGTCATAAGGTGTAGATTCGATACTGAACGAGAGAGAGAGTGAGGGACGGAATAAATATTAGGGAAGAACTTACACATTGTATCTTTTTTGATGGACCACGATTGTAGAGGTCAAACAGACAGCAATGGTCCACTCACTTGTAAATAAACAGTATTTCAATTACTATGGCGTTATCTTCATCGCTTGCTGTGTGTGTGTGACTGTTATAATTATGCAGCATGTCATTGCTAACCAAAGAGGCAAAGAACCTGGGCATGCAGGTGGACAACACAGGAGAACATTGATACAACCACCACAGGCTACCACATCTTATTGCTGCTCTACAAGACGCCACTAGGCGTGATGACCACTGATTACTTTGTCAGTCAGTAGCTAATGATCCAATTAGAAGAAGTGAAATATTTGACAATTTATTTAAAAATTACAAAGGAAAAAAGAAAATCAAACTTGACATAAATTATCTGATGTGATAATAAACATAACATAGCTTTGTTTTGTCATATAGAACTTTCAAACATTATTTTAGGACAATAATAAAAGACATGAAAAAATTTATCACAGTGTTTGTCATGTTTTTATTAATCTAATTGTGCCCCTTAAGAAAAACATGACTTACCTAATATTCAATGATAAAACGAAACGAAACTTTAAATATTATTTCGTACATGATTTGTGCCTGTGAGTGTCTTTGGTTGTTTGTTCTCTCTCTCTCTGCTTTGCCTGACATTTGTTACATCATCTTCTAGCTGTTCTAGTAGTTCAGCGCATCAAGGTTTCTAATTCTATTTTTGTGTCTGTCTGGCGACGGACTGCGTGCGATGCGTGTACTGTACTATTCCTCCTGATGATGTTTTAAAGCTTGAATCTGAGCTACTGGTGAGGTTGTTGTGTAGGTCAGTAGCTGGGACTGTGTGTTTTCTGGCATGACAATTTCTAACAGACAACGATGTATTTTTGTCAGTTCTGCAAACAACAGCTCAACGACCCCCCCCCCCGCCCCCCCCCCCCCCCCCCCCCCCCCCCCCCCCCCCCCAAGACATCCTGTCTAATCACGCGGAACTCATTGGATCACCGTTGTTTGTACCACGTGGTCTTCGTTACGGTGTTTTATCGGCGTCGTCTGCTATATTTGGCAGCACGCATATTTGATGATAAGAGAATTAATGTAGAATCATAGTTATACTTCATGGTCTAATGAACGCAATCCGCACAGTCGGATTGTGACGCGTGAGCGTTGGTATGGTCACGCGTAGTGACCAATTTAGGGGACCCTTTTGTATTTGACCGTCACGCCATGAAGTCGCATTGTTGAATTCTTCCAGAGTTAGGCTACGTATTGCTGAATTATTATTAATGATGGACGCGCAGGGTCGGTCCATAGTTCCTTAATGGATAATGAAATATAATGTTAGTAGATCAGTGGATGATCTATATATTAATTATTCGTCAAATACACAGGCGTATCATTACCGTCTGACTGGATGACAGAAGAGCGTGTACATCGCCTTGATGTTCTGACATGAACTTATTTGACTGGAAGAGTGACGGTATTAATGGATTCCCATTGACTAATGCAGATGTACCTTTCTTATATTGATGAATCACCATATGATGTTCTTCACATGTCTTGTCAAATAAATGTATATATTGGACTCAGTATGAAGGACTTACCGCATTCGTCATTTGACTTGAAGGTTGGTCTGCATGCCATGTTTTATTGATTGTATTCGCATTATACTAACTACTCTTCTATGAGGAAGAGTTCTCCATGTATTTATGAGGAATGATATTCGCACTGAACAAACAATGAAGTGTCGACGACTACGATACAGACAGACAATATCTCAATTAAAATACTTAATAATTGTCTGAGTACGAACCCACGTACGGACACATATAATCAAGTGATCTGTGATCAAACTGATAGTCCGCATAAACGCAACTGCGATATCAACTAACGCAGTGCTGTATCAAATGGTGGCCGGATGTTGGCTGTGGAATTTCTATTTCATTTTATAAACTTATCTACAATCAAATCGAATCCGCAAAAATATATCTCTTCGATTTTCATTGACATTTTCTGCGCATGCGAATATGACGTCATTGCATAGCAACAGTCGAACGATCATGAATGACAAGCAAAATTCAACGACATGAAATTAAACTTATCAAGCATCAACTACCGAAAGATTTCTGGTCACACCAGACAGCATTTCTGCATCCCCCCAAAATATATACATGGTAGAGTGGCGCATGTTGGCTCTGTGGTAACTATTCCGAAATTCAAAAGATAAGTACTGTTTGGTCCGTATACAAATGTTGAGTCCACGTCAGCCATTTCATAAGCATGTTTTTGACAATAATGTTAAGTGTGTCATTTTTTATATATTTCTGTAGTCTTGTCGATATTCGTGGGTGGTTGGGCAGGAGGATTACATCTGATTACATGTCTTTACGAATGACCAGATCAGGTGTAATTGTTCTATAAGGCCGTGAATTAATCGCATTTTAGCGAAGGACTCACTGAGGACACTGCCGGTGGTTTGTTCGTTCGTACTTGCTATTAATTCCCTTGTATGTTAGATGTCTAGTTCTGTTATAACTGGGGTTTTCTAGTGTATTCAGTTTCATTTTTATTCAGTTTTGTACTATTGTTCGTAATCTATCCCGTCAATCAATTCTGATCTTGCTAGATTTTAATTTTCATATATATTGTGATAACCGTTAATTGAGTCCTGTGACGTCATTATTTTCTGTGGTCGTTTTTTTTTTTTTTTTTGGTACTTTGACCCACATTCAATTCAATCTATATCTCATTTCCGTTCTCGATTTAATTTTGTAAAATTATTTATATGGGTGAAATGTCACTTTTGTATCGTACTACTATGTTGTAAATCTTTGGTTCATCATTTGTATTGTATTTTTCCATTTCATTAATTAATTATATTACACATATTGCTTCTTATCAAGATAACAAATTAATTTAATTAATTGTTACTAAATTGGGTGATGACTTAGGGTATGTCATCATAGTGCATTATTGGTTCAATACATGAGTGAGGCACATTGTATATGATGCTTAGGGCATAAGGATTACAATTAAATATTGAAGTATAATAACTTTATTGAATAATTATTGGTATTCACACCACACCATGCATAGGTGTTGAATTTGGAAACTATATGTGATATAGTACAAAGTACACGTACATGGTACTACAGTGTTGTCTAGGCACACATAAATGATAACATAATATACTTATGGTAGGACAATTCCCATAATTATTAAATATTAATATTAGGTGCATGATATGAATTCAGCATCTTAAATGAATAAATGTCATAACTATTTATGACATATTAATAGGTACATATAATATTATTATAAAATATTATACAGTTGTTGAACTTACAGTTCATATTAAGAGATTATTATAGGTGGTTGTATTGAGTGAATTATTGAATAATAATTATATTATTGACTAAATAAGTATTTTAGTTATTTGACATGACCACGTTTACGCTAGATTATTATATGTGGCTTGGTGAGAGTTGTGGTTTACATGGTATAGAATTAGAAATATATGCATACAATGAGTTTTTACATAGATTGCAATTTGATGAACGGAATCGAAAATTAGAAAAAGAAGAACGTCAGGATAAATTAAAAGAGTTTGCATTAGAGGAGAAGGTCTCGGAGGAATATAGGGATTCTCCAGACAAGTTAGTTAATAAAGAACGGTGTGTTGATGTGGGATTAAATAAGTTCTCAGTAAAACTTGGTGTAGAAGGTAACATGTTAAAACCTATTGTCAAGGGAGAGTTGGCTTGTAATAATTTGATGAATAGTGATGAAGAAGTTGTACCTGCTTTAAAGGAGGAAGAGGAAGAGAGGAAAGCTACATTGAAACAGGAGAAAGAAAAACTTAGACAAGAAGAAGACATAAGGAAAGCTAGAGAGGAAATAGAAGAAATTGAGAAGGAAAACAGATTAAGAGAATTAGATGAAAATTTATTATTAGATAAATTTTTATGTCGTACAGCGTCGGATTTGACGGAGTTTGCTAACAATAAGTTACATTCTGTCCCACATATGAATATGGCTAGGGACATAGCAGACTTACTAGATGGAGTGTTTCGTACTTTTGTGGAACGTTACGTACATGTCCAACATGGTTCTATATTGAATAACATTCATAATGCTATTCTTTGCGACGATGATTATGATAAACAAATGGACAACTCACGGAATGGGCAGGAAAGAGTGACAAATTTAGAAACCATTGATGAGAAAAGAGAGGAGGAATTATTGGAGATTATTGCCAGTCAAGAACAGGCTATAAGGGACTTGCGAAAGGAGGCGAGTTTACTGAAGTTTGAGACCGATACTGATGATTCCAGATTGAGGACACTGGAAGTGGAGCTTGCAAATTCTAGGACCTCATCAGAATCCATTATGGGTATTTTTGAACATTTTCTCCAGGAGGGAGATAGATTGGGTTTACGTGGTGCAAGCTGTGAGGAGTATGCCATGGAACATTTTGTAATTCAAATGAGCCATGATCTTGAGGAGTTTGGTTGGAATGTGTGTAGATATGCCCCTTCACAGAAAAGAAAGCAATGAGACTTTATAAAATATTATCCACTATTTTTTACGATGAATGTAAAATGACTACTCAGGAAGGTAGTAGTACTGAGTTGAATGAGTTGAAGGAAACCATAACTAGGCATAAGGATAGGAGATTACCCTTACTAATGAGCTGATACATCAAAAAGGTGAATATGAGAAGAAGCTGTCAGCAATGAATTTTGAAATTACAGGGTCGAATAATAGATTGTCGGAGTTGATAGTAGATATTACTAAATGTCGTAGTCAGAAGAAGGAATTAGAAGCCTCATTAGAATCCACTATGGAAAAAAATAAATCTTTGGAGTCTGAGGTTGAGAAAAACTCTCATTGAAGATTGCACAAGATAATGCCTCAGCTTACCAAAGAAAACTTCATGCACAGAGGGCGCACATTCAGTCGTTGTTGTCTGAGTTGATCGACTGAAATTACTTGATCAGACAAATGTAAATTTAAAGATAGAAAATCATACACAGGGTGTTAAGATTCAAGAGCTTAAAGCTGAAATTTCACTTTTGAAATCAACTGTAGATATGCAAGTGCATAACCTGAGTCGAGAATGTATAGACCAGGCCATCCAATGTGAATTGATTCTCACTGATGATGTACAGTTAGGATCTCTTTACTATGATACGGAACAATATAAACAGTTCTGTCTAAATAGGGGCATTAAGACACAAACTGAAATAAAAAAAAGGGAAAATGGTAGTGTATCATTTGATGACAATAAGATAATGGATGTAGATAATGATAAATTTTATGAATTTTGTCTTAGACAGGAAAAAAAGTTGGACGATGAGGCAAATTCATTGAAACAGATGCTGAACGACCAGATAAGTAAAGTGAAATCTTCCACGCTTGACTTGGCATTGTTGCGTGAAGATAATAAGACACTTTTGGTTAATTCCCATAGGGGTAACGAAACAAATAAGAAAGTATCTGATGAAGTGCAATCAGAAAATGATGAGAATACAGAATCTGGTATTGATGTTAATATATCTTCCTCGAGTGATGATTGTCTCATTAATGACAGGGTGACTGCATTAGAAGCGTCCCTCCTGAATGAGAAACATAGCTATGCTGAACTTAAAAAGGAAACGCAACAACAAATTTATGAACTGTCAACAGCATTGATCACACTTGATTCTTTAATGGATAAGGATAAGAATATTAACCCCAACTTGGATAAAATAAATAAGAAACAGAAGCAGAAGATTACTTTCCTGACTTCTGAAAGGGATAATTTAAGAAAGAGGGTCGATTGTCTACTCGATGTAAGGCAGGTAAAAAATATATTGAGGAACAACAGAGGAGAGAAACGTACTTTGCAACATGATTTAAGTACGAGGACTGATACTAAAAACTATCAATACACCCATTGGTAGTTAGGAGGTCATTCCGGGGAAAATATACCTTCCCCTCGACAGGATGCTACTGCCAATTCTGATAATAAAAGTTGGCGACAAGCTCAGATTACAACTGATCCTAAGAAAACTATTAACACTGTCAGTAGGGTAAAGGATTTTACTAAGAAAAGTAATGTATGGAAAAATAATGTTGGAATCAAGAGTAATGAGAAAATACCAAATAAAATTACTACCAGCATACTGAAACAAAAGAACGTATGTAGTTCTTCTCAATCTTCCACTACTACACGTTCTACAAATGTATCATTACAGGATAAGGGTCATTTTACTCAAGCTCAAGATAATCATACAGTCAATAGGAAGAATAATAATTACATGAGGGACATACATTGCAATGTACCTCAAGCAACTAAGGTTGCACATCAACCGTTTTCCCATATCAGTGACAATGGTCCTACATATATTGGGAAATATGCGTATTCTCGCACGGTGTTAGTGCGTAATCTGCCACATGTAACTACATGGCAGACACATTAGAAATTTCTTTAGTTACACGGCAAACGTTAAATTTGTTGTTCGTCTTCTGCCATCATTTAATGGTCAGAATAGTGAGGCATTGGTTACATTCTGTAACAATAGAGACGCTCGTTTTGTTGTCGATCGTGATAATGGTGTTTACTTTCATCACCATTCACTCAGGCTACAGATGGTACCTGATTCTGCGTCCCGCAGATAACATGTTGTAGTAACACTGTTGTCACATTCTTTGATGACTTAGCATATGCAGTCATCGTATCTTTACTAATCATCTATTCTCATCTATATAGATTGGTTGGTACTATTTCTAGTAGAAGAAATTATATGTGTCCATTTATATTTTGTACACACATGTTTTCTGTCTTATTTGTTTTTACCATGCCTACAATATACAGTAACATGGTTATTGGTTTTAACTATGCTCAGCCCAATGCAGCATTAGTTTCGTATATCGTCTATTTGTCTATATCAAAGACATGCTATTGAAAGTGACATGGTATCATCAACGCTTTCAAAATTTATAGGGAACATTTTTATTAAATACCTCCTAAATTTGAGGTAAACAGATGCTACTAAATTATACATAAATATATCCCTGTCAGATGCCGACAACTATCACCGTCAGCGACGTTTACATTTAAGGACTTGCAATCGTTTCATGAACTTCAAATTCAACTAACGTGACTGTTCTACTACTTCAAACGTGGAACGATATTTCAAATTTCGTTAACTATAATATTAAATATGTCACGAGTCTACGGGATGTCAAGTTCTCCTGGGACATTACAACGCTTTATGATACCGAAATTCGTACCTCAAGTAACGTTGGTACAATCGATGATGTTGAATATCACGGTTTCAGCAAACAAGCGAAAATTTATGTTTACAATCCGCAAGGAGTCTGGACATTCAACTTCCTTTACATTTTCTTCGTTGATGATGATATTTCAAGTGAAAAGAAACTATAAAATATAGAATTCAATATTTCAAAGAGATGCTGAACAATAAGTCCTTCGTAAACGATTACGTACTTCGTCAAAGCGACTGTTTACATTGCATACTTATGATTTTTACTACGAATGAAACAATTCATGGATACGTTTCTTCAAATGAAATTGATTATAACAAGAGACAGAATTCGATTTTTCATTACGAATGTTTGGACTTTGTTGTTAGTGTCCATTCGTGATGCAGCTCATTCGAAATAATTCGGAAGAATATCTGAATTCGGCTGGACAAATACCGCTATTACTTCAGCAAATTGAAATAAACTAATTGAAACACTGTGGAATACGGATAACACTTTTGTCCGCTCAAATGGAACTTATCGTAGACTCAATGGAACTAATGGTAGATTCACTTATGGACTTTACTACACTTGGATCTTCATATCCAATATTAGTTAGTTCTACTTATTGATTTCAATTAATAAATAAAGTTGAATTGTGAGAAAGAAAAAAAAAAATGAAAATATAAAAGAAAGTAAAATATATATGAACAGAAAAGAATCTCACACCACTGAATAATATACTTAGATTAATGATTATTCTTATATATATTTGGCAAATATGTTGATAGAATATATTACATATTATTGTTTAGTTAATTAAAATAATTAGTTATTAGTTACTTAATACACATGATTAATTTTCATAACCCACATCAATAATTAAATTTATACTTTACTTTTTCTTACTTTACTTGTCTTTACTTCTCATTTGCCTTTACTATAACAATATCATTTAGTTTAGTTAGTTACAATTTTAATGACACCTTACATACATACTATAATTAATTAGTTTCATTTTATTGATTGGAATAATTTTCTTCACTTATTATTTAGTCACGACAAACTTGTAAGTTAAAATTATTTAGCGACAGTTGACACTCCATTTATTTTATTATAATGTCCATGGATACATAACTATTAATATAATACATGATTAATCATGACTGATACATTATCGACAATGTCCACGGGACGATTTTCAGAACATCGTAGGCCATATGTCGGGTTTTGGGGTTAAACTTTTTGGGATCTCTGAATTAGATTAGGTTCAAAAAAATTCTATTATAGATTTTTTTTCTCGGCGTGAAGGGAAATCTTACGGGCTTTATCGGTGTCTGCTATATTGGCAGCACGCTTTTG